>PVJL010005961.1:0-58214 GCA_004026885.1 Lyroderma lyra | reverse complement strand
TGAAGACTTCAATTGATTACTTATTGTTTTCAACCATGCATCATGGCCAGACCTATCACAAAACATTATTAGAGAAATATTTGGGTAAGTTAAAGGAAGTTCTTCTTCCTACTAAATATCATGAGGGATTTCCTGTGCAATTTATAAAGGCAATCTCAAATGGTCATTTAAAAACTAATAACCATTAGAACAATTATTTTATTAATAAATTCTTTTTAACTAACTGACCATAATCCCTTCCTACAATATTCTGCAGTTCTCCTAGGATGACTATTTTGATGCCTTACTGTCACCAAGATCTATGACCATCCCTTAGAATGACTCTGTCTTCCTATCAAAATTCGCACAAGCACAGAGACTGCTCAGGAGGCAAGTGTCCTGTCCTCACACCACATTCCTCTTTCAAGAAGGAGAGTTTGCTTTTGTCTGGGGACAGGGCTGTGCAATTTAGCTCATAACAGTCTGAGGAAGATCAAGTCAACATGACCCAAGGACGTGTCACAGTAAATTGTGGGGAGGGTTAAGACACATTATTTGGAAAATGGACTTCTTTCCCCGCAAAAAAAAGAGGCTGTCCCACGTTTTTAGTTATGACAGAGAGCCTAGGCCAGCAACGCAGTGAGGGACCTGCAGGTAGATCGGGGGGAGGACACGGGAGGGGTCTGTGTCATGCAGCTGGCGTAAGGATTTTATGCTTCATACCTTCTTTCATGTGACCTTCTTCTGTCATCTACTCTAAGAGCAACTTACGGTCACCCTGTCTATCTATGTCGGAATTAGTGATTTATATATTTAGTCAGCTGGTACCCAAGATCTAAGACACCGTCAGGTCCCCCACCTTCAAACAAGTGGAGCATGAAGCCTGGCAAATGGGTGGCTATGGCAAAAGGCCAAACAACCTCTCCCAGAACACTGCGAGGAATTCACAGAAAACACGGTAAAATACAAATTACAGGATGCAAGGTTGCTTCAGACTCAGAAATGAAATGCTCATGGTTATTGCAAAAAGAGAGGGCGCAACTAATTACATCATTTAGATCACTTAGTCCACATCTTCTAATAACACATTTTTATTTTTTTAGTCGTGAATTCCACCCTCAAGAGAAAAGTATTTTGCTAATTTTCAAACATTTCCAAGGTAACATATGTAAGCTGACCCTGTCTACAGCTTTGGGAAAAAATTCAGTCTACAAAATTCAGTGCATATTTTAAAGTAAAATTTACTTACTCTATATGAACAGTCTTGATTCATACTATTCTATTCTAGGCGATATTTTTAAACTAATAGTTTACGGTTCAAGAGGGATCTACAGACTTTAATTTGAAGTCTTTAAAAATAATTTTATATTTAACAATTATTTATTCATAACATTAAATATGTTCTCTGTGTAGGAAACTTTACGCTCTTGCTTTACTATAAGAGATTTTAAAGAAAAATAAATGGAACAAATGGTTGTTTATATGCGGGACCCTATCACTTCTCTGGCATTTTACATCAGGGGACGTGAAGGCGTTTTACAAATAAAAGTCATACTATGTACTTAATTTAAGCGACATGAGTGCTCACAGACAATTTAAACCGGGTTCACACAGGCTGACTTGCTTAAGGCCACAAACAGAATGCAGTCACAGGGCTCAACATTCTGTACAGTGTTTTCCAAACTCTTAATTCCAAAATGAAAAGTCTGTTTTTAATAGGATTTGTAAGTGTGTATGTGAGAAATCCGGTTGAGGGTGGCTCTTCGTGGCCAGGGTCATCCTGATCTTGCCATACAAAGGACCCAGCCAGCTTACTGCTCTCTGGCTGCACTGTCAGAACAGAGCTGCTCAGACTACTTGGTGACATTTTGAAGAAAGTCCAGCACTCTTCAATGGGCTTGGCTGACAGTAAATCACAGAGTAAATGGCTTGAGCAGTTTGACCCCCCAACGCTGAGGCAGTGAGGTGTCATGGAAACGTCACTGACGTAGGCGTAAGGAGACAGGGCCACTCTGCAGAGGTAACCGAGTGGCTGACAGGGCAGCAGCCACAGCAGTGAGGGCTCAGTTCAGCCCAGCCACAGAAATACCAGAATAGAAAACACCAAGCCAGCTTGGGTTAGACAAGGAGAGGAAGTTCAAATTCAATTATATCTCACAGGTATTTTATGTGAATATATGTAATCACAGGGGATCAAAACATGGGTCTATCATTGTAGAAACGGGAACACAAATGTGATGAACCACAAATTACATTATATGCTTTTTTCCAAAGAAATAAAAGGGAAAAAATGATACAGTAATTAGCATGAATAAGTAGGAAGCATAATGGTAAATATTTAGAAGAACTGGGAAGATGGTTTGAAGTTGGACGACCAAAATTACAGCAAAGGACTGAAAATAAACATTACCAAGGAAAAACCAGGACAGAAATCCCAAAATGTGGCTAGATTTAACAAAATTTAGAAAATAGCCTCCAAAACTTAAAAGTTTTAAAAACTTTTAAAAACTTACACACACACACACACACACACACACCCTGAGACTAACAGAAATACCTGAGATAATAGAAAAGATCAAGACTAAGAAAACTAAAATTAAAGAAATGGTCGGGGGGTGGGAACACGAAAGACATGGAAGGGGTTATGGAACAACAGCATAAACAGTGCATGAGGCGACTGAATTGTCACTCAGGAATAAGTCTTAAGAACCCAAAATACTTAGCCATAAAAAAGAAGGAAATCCTACCGTTTGCAACAACATGGGATAGCTTGAGGGCATTACGCTAAGTGAAATAAGTCAGACTGAGAGAGACAAATACCATATGATCTCACGTGTGTGTGCAATCTAAAGAACAATATAAACCAACAAACAAAATAGAGACAGACTCACTCGAGGGCTGTCTGGAAAGTATCCAGCCACGTAACATGAAAAATGGAGGCATCTATGGCTGGATTTTTCTGGACAGCCCTCGGAAGTACAGAGAACAAAGTGATTATTGCCAGAGGGGAGGGGGGGTTGGGGAGCTGGGTGAAAAGGGTGAAGGGATTAAGAAATACAAATTGGTAGTTACAAAATACTCATGGGGAGGTAAACTACAGCATAGAGAACAGTCAGTAATGTTGCAGCAACTACGTATAAGTGCCAGGTGGGTACTAGACTCATCAGAGGCATCACTGCACACATTATATATGTCTATCCACTATGCTGGACACTTGAAACTAATATAAAATAATATTGAATGTCAGCTGTTAACCGAAAGAAATAAATAATTTTTTTAAAAGAACTCAAAATAACTACTCTAAAAGCAAAGAAAGACTCCGTCAATGCTGAAAAAATAATTCAGATGAACAAGAAATAATGATTTGGTAGCAACTCTTGGAAGAATAAAAGGGCTTAAAAAGAATCATGGAAAATGAAAAGAAACAGAGTAATTAATACTAGCTAACTAGCAAAGATGAATAGTTTCTTTGAAGAGAGTAGAATATTTAAATCTCTAGAACCTAAGGAAACTTGTCAACAAAAACCTACAGCTAAATAAACAATTATGCATTTGAAAATATATATAAGCAAATAGTAAAATGGTCTCAATTATTAGGTTTGATGCCCAAATCTCTTCTTTTTACTGTCCATATGATTTTTTTCTTTGCTGTGAAAGGCCTGAAGATATTTATTTCAATAACTATCACAAAAACTCCTGTCCTTCAGCCATGTTCTCATGATGCTATCACATGAGCTCCCTAAACACATGCAGAATATTCAGCTGGTTCAGACTTCGCAGTCACCAGAGGCCTTAGATTTGATTCCTCATTTCCTATTACTATTAACACAATTCTAAAGTTTTATTTCCAAGCCTTCAAGAAGCAAACACGAAAGGCTTTAGAACGATTACACCCTACCACATTTACAGTTTTCAGAGGGAAAATCATTGTTTCTCAACGTGCTGCTGTTTTAAGGCAGGACTAGATTTTATATAATTAAGTATAATTGCAAGTGTCTAGCTGACTAATAACCCCAAAATGTACACTTACAAGCAACAGGACAAATATGTCCCAAGTACTCACTTCAACAGTCTCGGTTTTTCCCTCATGCAGATGGGGTGTTCTTGGGTAGATATCAAGAAGATGTGGTGATGAATCAAAATGTAATCTTTTGAGATTTCTTTTAGTAACATCTTTACAATAGCGATCCTCGAAGTTAGTCCTCCATAATAAAACCTATTTAAAAAATGAATCACATTGGCAGGTTGATTTGCATATATAAGTAGTAGAACTGATTTTTTTAAAAAAATGAATATACATAATTGTCCTGCAAAACAGTCAGGAAGACTAGACGTATATTTCGACAACATTAGTATTTCTCAATAAACTTTTTTAAGGAGGGAGAGACTTAGCACTTCAAATTGCCTTCATGTCCAGTTTAAAATTCATATTAAATTCACAGGATTACCTAAAAAATCTTCCTTTTTCTTTTCAAAGCTCAAAACCACAGTGTGCACCTATTCCCTAACTGTGGCTGTGAATGACTTTTGACCATTTCAAACACAGGCAACCCCCACACAACAGGTCGTGAGGTTCTTAACATGCCGCGTTATGTGAATCCGTGTTATACAAAACAAAGAACCAGTACAAAAAAGGGAGTTAAGTTCCCAAAATTAAAAAAACATGCTATTATATTTATATAAGTGAGAGAAATATCTTTATTAAAGGAATTTTCACTTAAAGTATGACATTAATATGTATTAAACAATGTTTTCTCTGTCATCACTAAGCACCATGAACCGAGGGCATTTTCTTTTTGACAAGATGCCTTTGTCCTCTGAGCTTCCTTCAGCATCATCTTCTATTCTGTACTTTTTGCAAAAAAAAATCTATTATTCTAGATTGCTTGCTTTTAGCTGAGAGATCTTCATAAATTTGGTGATATGGTGTTAAGCATGTGTGAAGTTCTCTTAAACTTAGTGCTTCTTTCAGTGAAAGGATCTCACACCGTGTTAGAGTGAAACCTTGCTGTATGAGGGTTTCCCCCAGTTCTCAAACCGTGTTAGAGCGAAACTATGTTATACGAGTGCCGTGTCATACGGGGGTTACCTGTAAATGCAGATTTTTCTACAAAAACAATTTATATTTACCATTCTCAAGAACCTTAACATTAGAAAAATAAGACATGCACACAAAAATATTAGGCAAAATGCAAGGGAAAGAGGCACACCAATATTAGGCATTCAGTACATTTTTGCATGTATAATATGCACATTTTTGCCCAATTTGTGAGGAGAAAATAAGGATGTATATTATACATGGGTAGTACTAATTCCATATCTATATAAATGCTTTTAATTCTTTTATTTATGCTTATGAGTTAAAAGTATAACTCTAGAAATCAATAACGATAACAGTATGCAAAAAGTACCCTGGAATATGATAACTGGGTTTTCTTATTTAAAAAAATTTTACACATAAAATTTCTTGTACTTTTTATCTGTTCTTGTGTTTTGTAATTATTTGTTACATAAAATTTCTTTTACCATGATATGTTAAAAAATAAATGCTAAAATTCCTTTATCATACAAAAAAAAAGTACCTAAATATAAACAAATACAAATTTGAATTAAAAATTAAAACAAAAGATTTTTTCCCTGAAAAGTTTGGGCCAAAAATATGGGTGCACATTATTCACAGAAAAATACGGTATTTAAGTATAAAGACAGGCAAAAGAAAATAACTGCGGTTTGAGTTCCAAAACCTTTGAGAACTGGCATTACTTCAGCTATGAAATAACAGACTTCCTGGCATTAAATTAACATACAAACTCATTAGTACTCATCTGAGTATATACAAACTGGCTGGTTATAAAAATCTTCGCTGAGGTCTCGGATTCCTTTACTCCAATCCAGACATGTCCAAGCGGCCCAGGACGGCTTTGAGTGCAGCCCAACACAAATTCTTAAAACACTATGAGGTTTTTTTACAACCATTCTTCGAGCTCATCAGCTAGTGTTAGTGTAGTTTATGTGTGGCCCAGGACCATTCCTCTTCCCTTGTGGCCCAGGGAAGCCAAAAGGTTGGACACCCCTGCCCTAATCAAATCACCAAGGAAACTGAAAGGTTTACAAACCTGTGTGTCTGCTCCTCCTGATGAAAACAGCTCTCCACTTTTTGAAAATGAAACAGTAAAGACAGGTCCCTAAGAAACAAATGGAGATAAAAAGTACCTGGTAATGTGTTCTCATGGCCAACAGGACTGTGAATATTAATTTTTTTGTGCTAATTTACATAGACTATTTATGCAGTAAGTCTGATAGAACATATCTAGTTGCCAACAACCAATGCATGCAGGGTAAAGATAATTAAAGAACCAACCCAATTACAGTAGACTCCCCGTTAACCGAAACTCAAGCAGTCAGCAAAAAAATTCTGCCAGACACTTCAGTTCTGCTTAACAGGAAGTCTACTGTATATTAAACACGTATAAATGATACTAAATTTTAAAACATTTTTAATGAAAAGTTAAAAATACACTTTTCTCCCTTTAAAGAGAAGCTTGTACATGGATAAGTTAGTGAGAATTTCTGTTAAAATTTCCTGGCTTTGGACTCTGTATTCAGCAGAACCTGAATGACCACACTGTGAGTGATGGGAATGAGGCTGTGTGAGCCAAGGCCACTTCCTGACCACAAGGGGCGGCACTGAGTGTGCCCTGCAGGTGGGCAACAGTGAGCCATTAACCATTTTAGGAGCAGGACACAGACGAGGAGAGTTGGGATTGAAGACGACTGATGTCACAGTTGTGAGCATGACGAACCGAAGTGAGACATGAGCGGTCGCAGGCCAGGCGGGAAGCTCCTGCAGTGATCTGGGTGAGAGGCATGAGGACTGGGAAATGAGCAGTGACTGAGAAGCTGGACAAAACCACACTTGGCACAGCCACAAGAGGCACAGCCTCTAGGTCAATTTTTCCATCCAGACAAAAGTAATTAATTCTCATCTCAAAAATATCACATACTGTTTTCTAAATGTGCCCTTAATGGACACAAGAAAATTTTGGGGGAAAAACATCTCATATTTTTCAAAGAGACCATCCCACAGTAGTAGGTTACTGGAGCCTCATAAACACCTTCTGCTCCACACTGTGGAAAATTCCATGTTCGTGTATAAGTTTTTCCTACAACATTGTGTTTTCCTTTCTTTTCTATTAATTTGCACTATTTCCATGATACTTTCTCCTTGGCTACTTTCATTGGTAGTTTACTCGGTTTAAACCCATGGGTGCGTACATATCTGGGCTGGCCGGCATCTATTTCTGCTTCGCCTCAGGCAGCTGCAGAACAAGTGATAAAGCAAAGCAGGAAGCCAGCCAGGATATATGAAGGCGGAAAAAACTCCCTTCTCCCCGGACCCCAGAGTCTTCTATTTCTGGATATATTTAGTTAAAAGGAAGTATCTAGTACTTTAAAAAAGTGAGAATACTTCCTGAAAAATTTAGAGAAGTTTGAATATTTACCCAGAAAAGACTATTTTACATACCTAAAAAAAGTTTTTCTTTAGCATGTTACATGGCATGTGTATGCGTGTGTGTGTGTGTGTGTGTGTGTGTGTGTGTGTGTGTCTGAGAGAGAGAGACAGAGAGACAGAGGCAGAGGCAGAGGCTGAGGCTAAGGCTGAGGCTGAACAGGTTCAATTTATTTATTTAAGACCTCTCTCTTGCACTGGATTCTAAACCAATTAAGAAATAAGATAAGAGAATATGGCACATAAGAGCCAAAATATCATCCTTCTTACTGATAAAGGCTTGTAAAGAAAAACTGTGGCTTTATCTATAGGCAAATAGTTGCTGGAACTGAAGCTCAGAGTGAGTCCAGATTTGAGTGGCGGTCACCAGCAATGCTGGACAAGGGTAGATTACCCCACAAGAAGTACTGAAGGACAACAGTGAGGACAGGCTTACTCCTACGAGCGGAAGGCACTGGCCCTACTTGTTCCAGTTCTCCCTTTACTGTCACCAGATTAGTGGAAGAAGTGATCGAGGGATGTGAGAGGCTACGGGTGTCAGACCTGGTGGGACCGCCTCCACGTGAGAAGATGAGAAGTAGGAAAATCATCTATCACCACTTAATCAGTTAAACCTAAACTACATCCCGATGAAGACAGCACTGGAGGATTAATTAAATGCCCATTGAAAGATACATACTGATTTTGACGAGAATTTTAATAAATGATGTTTCTAAGAATTGCTTCCAGAGGATAAAAACATAACCTTGGGAGCAAAAAATATTTTTATGATAGCAGCAACATGTGCTACACTTGGAAAAACAGTAAAGACATATAAGAAAATGAATCAAAACTTTAAAATATACATATTATCTAAAAAGCACAAATCTTAGTGCGAATACCGTATGTCCCTGAAGTGTGTATATGAGCCTTCCTTCTAGGAGATCCAGAATCTTCAGCGTACCATCTGAAGAAGCAGTGATGAGATAGTTACCCGAAGGATGAAATGACACACAATTCACTCCACAGCTGTGAACTGAGTTGTAGAAAATAAAGCAAAAATTTCAGAGAACAAGTCTTAATTCTAAAGATGCCCCTTTGCCCTATGAGCAATATGAGACCGAAAACAAGAATCAATTAGAGGCACCGTCTCCACAACACCAAAATTCCCCACAGCACAATAAAACAAGCAGTTTGGCATCATACAGCTTCAGCCTCCAGCTAATGAGACAGAATAGCTTTAAAAATGAATGTGTCCTAGAAGGACCATCTCGTTAACCACCTAATTAGAAAGTCCTCAGGACGTTACCAATAAACCAACAGTTGATGACTGTTGGCTCACAGAAGGTATAGAACCTAGCCCTAAACTAAGTTCAGTGATCAATCAGTGATCAATCAGTGGATCGGTACGAAGGCGTGCAGAGTGTGGAGATAAATCCGGAGAAGGGACAGTCTTCCCAGCTTGAGACTTCATTTCTGGACACCGTGCTTCCAACAGGAGGCAGTCTGACACAGTGATCGAAATTTGTTCTTTGATGTACGAGGGCTGTCCAGAAAGTATCCGGCCAGGTAACAGGAAAAATAGAGGCATTTATGGCTGGATTCTTTTCAGACAGCCCTTGTATGTACTTTTTAAACAGAAAGACCCAAGTCATTTCCATCGATTCTTTTAGCAATTCATTTTCCCTCTTTATACCTCAATTTCCTTATCTTTAAAATGGGGGTAATAATAATACATCTTAAGACTGTTGTGAGGATTTAGCATGGTAAATGCATGGTGCTGGCTACATGGTAAACGTTTACACTTACTAAAAAAGGAAAACTGAGTTTAATATAAATCCAAGATAAACCAAGAAATTGATTCATTTCTCTTTTAACTTCAATCCAGGCATGTCCATCCTGTGGCCTAGGATGGCTTTGAATGTGGCCTAACACAAATTTTTAAAACATTACGGGATCTTTTTTTTGTGACCTCTTTTTAAACAAAAAACAAAGAACTCATCAGCTATCCTGTGTGTCAGTGTATTTTATGTGAGGCCCAAACAATTCTTCTTCCAATGTGGCCCAGGGAAGCCGAAAGGTTGAACACTGCTGACACAGGCAAAATAGTGTACAGTTTCCACCAGGTATAACGAATATTTATTTGTGCTCACGTAACTCCTGAGTCGATTTCTATCCCTGACTTCTCAGGGAATGTAGATTAGGAGTTTGAAAATCTCCCAGTTAAAAAAAAAAAAATCTCCCAGTTGTCACTTCTTTTTTTTACAGTCTTGACATCATTTTTAAGGTCCTTCCAAGCTCCCTCTCCACTCTGGCATCTACCCCAGCTTCTCAGACCACGCTGCTGATCTCAAGCAAGGTCAAAGGCAGCCCATGACTCTCATTGGAGAGGGCCAGACCACACTGAGTAGGTGAGGCTGTCAGTTTCCCAGTTTCCCAGAGGAGCCCACTCAACACCTGAATTCCATCCTGTTATGGATGCTGTTACCTTGATAATGCTGGAGGAGCCTGTTCACTCTTAGGTCCCAGATTTTCACGGTATGGTCAGAACCTGCTGCAGCGATGCATGTACCATTAGGGTTAAAATCCACAAAATTTGCAAACCTACGTGCAAAGAAGAAGATGGTCAAATATGTTGATTTCTTGACTCTCATTTCTTTATTCAAATTGTAACAATTCAGTATCTCCTTCACAAACTACCTTATATACCGTATTTTGTCATGTATAATGCACACTTTTTTTTTTTTTTTTTTTTTTGCTTTTTGGTATGTGGGTAGCTCCCTGACTAGGAATCGAACCCAGGCCGCAGCGCTGACAGCGCCAATGCCGAAGCCTTAAGCCACTACACCATCAAATTGGTAAGGGAAAAATAAGGATACACATTATATATGGGTAGTACTAATTTTGTATCTATATAAGTGTTTTAATTCTTTTATTTATGCTTATGAGCTAAAAGTGCAACTCTAGAAATCAATAATGATATCTATATGCAAAATAATTCCCTGGAATACAATAATCAGGTATTTTTTATGTAAAAACACTTAATACATAAAATTTTTTGTACCTTGTATCTGTTATGTTTTGTAATTATTTGTTACCTAAAATATCTTGTATCATAATGTTAAAAAAATAAGTGCTAAAATTCCTTTATAATATGAAAAACAAGTACCTAAATATAAATAAATAAAAATTTGAATTAAAAAATTAAAATGAAAGATTTTTTTTCCCCTGAACATTTGGGCCAAAACATGGGTGTGCATCTTATATGGTAGCGTGTTATACATGGCAAAATATGGTACATGCACAAACAGAATAGACTTACCCTACAGAGTCTGAGAAGTTATTGATACACTGCTTATTTGTGGTGTCCCAAATTTTAATAGTTTTATCCTCACTACATGATACAATTAGTCTTCCATCAGGTGAAAATCTGGAAAGCACAAAAAAAAAAGACACTGTTTTTGTGTCGGGCCCCTGCTAACCACAATCACCCACCACCCCCACCACCAGCACCACCACACCCATGTCAGGCTGTACATATTAAATACCGAGACAAATGCAAACACAACATGCAGCAAAGTCATATTCTGCAACCAACACCTTTTCAACTAAAAATAAATACAACAAACAACACTGACAGACCACTAAAAGAGCAAAATATGAGGGCTGTCCAGAAAAAAAATCCAGCCATAAATGTCTCCATTTTTCCTATTACATGGCCAGATACTTTCTGGACAGCCCGTGTACACTGTGTCGACTGACCACGTTTCTTTCTTCTCTTGTTATTTAAATGATTTAGCTTTATGGCATCTTTTCTAGGACTTTGATTCATCTCTGCACTCCTTCCAAGTCAAGTAACTTGTTCATTAAAAGCATGTTTCTTTTTTCTTCTGTGTCTGTCATTTTCTGGTGTTATTCACGTGACCCAAGAAAGCCTTTATTCCTCACCCTGCCAACACCGGGGTTAAGAAAAGGGCTGGTGTGCTGGTGTGTTTACAATGAAAATTAAGTCATTGCATTAACCAAAGAACCAGCTCCCCAAGCCCATAACTTCCTGGTCATGGGGAGGCCAGAGAGCTCCAATGGACAGAATGAGGACAAGTCACTTACACAGAACTGACCTTCCCTCGTGGACACACCTGTCATCCACCTGCCCCATTACAAACAAATGAGAACGTTCTCAGACATTCTGTCTACTGTTTTTATGCTCTTTTCACTTAAGGTCCTTTCCAAAGATCTTTTTTTTTCTCCTCAGGGCATTTTTAGGACAGATAAAAGAGCAGATCCCCCCCTAAAATTTTTTTAGACTATTAGGAAACTATGAATAGCATTTATGTTATTATTAGTTTAGAAGTAAAAAGCCAAACAAGATGATTTATGTTTCCATTTTATTTGTATTCCCTCTGTGCTCCGATCACTCGGCCGTCATGGGTGCGCATTACAACGATGTGAGGTTTTTCTTTTTATTCTCTCCCCTTCTCCTCCCCCCCCCCCCCCCCCCCCCCCCCCCCCCCCGTGAAGGCTGACCTAAAACTAATTCTTCCTGACAGAAACTTGGAACCTGACTTTATGGATTCACCGTAGGAAAAAAGGGGGACATAGAAGCACAATTAAGTTCTATGTAAAAATCACCTTTAAAAATTCAGGAAAATAAACTTGTAAGGAAACGTCTTCCATGCTGGTAGTCAGCTTGATTTTTATGATAGCATTTTAGTAATCTTTTCCACTAGAACATATATGATGAAGATTTAAAGGTGAAGGACAATATTATAGAAATGCTCCCAATCGATGAAATTTGTTACACAGACCCTGGGTGGGAGTGGGGGGAAGCTGGTCAGTGTCCCTATGAAAATGAACTTCACATCATAATGTAAACACGAAGGCAACGCATCAAACTGTGTCTCTGAAGAAGCTATCCTTTTAAGAAATTACTTAAAGTGAATACTGCAAATGGTAAGAATATTTCTATGTAGAAATACTGATGTTTCCAGAAAGGACATGTCGTGAGCCGCACAGATGAATTTAACTTAACTTTAACGAGCCTTCTTCTAACGCAGTGAATTCTCCACTTTCTACTGGAGGATTTATTTCATTAAAAGATGCTTATTAAACACCTCCTCTGAAGATGGCTTCCTGAGTAACCTGGTGGTTTTGTTCAAGAAAGGGTAATGCTGCAGCCTCAGGTGAACCCAGACGATCCCAGTCTTACCTAATGAAAACGCCCCTCTGTGCGCCGTTGTTTTTTTAGCTGAGTTAGAAAGCAAAAGTTTGTGCTTGGCTTTGAGATCCTGACATCAGTTCTTGCCAATGTAAGAACGAGTAAAAAAATAAAACCTGAATTTTTGCACTAAAAAAAGGAATCGTTCTAAGAGATGACTTGATTCTTGCACTTTAAGACAATAGTGATGAAAAAATTAATACAGTCGAATGAGCGGATTAAAAACAAAACACAAATATACCCAACAACATGAGGGCCAAACCCTCCCACCACCATCATCACTGACCTGCCTCCATTTATTGAGCTCGTGTGTCCTAGAATTGTTATTAACACATTCCCCACGACTCAATCCTCAATGAGCCCTACAACGCAGGGGCTGCTGCCAGCCTGCATTTCCACACGGATACATCACAGATGAGTAGCTGCCAATCACAAAACCAGGAAGATCCCAACCAGACGACGGGCACAACGGGCCCTGCAGCCAAGCCTCACTCACCCTGCTTCAGCACCGGACACAAAGGGAAGTGTCCTCTACTGGCCGAAGTGTTTAGGGCACAGCAAGTTGTGTGCGAGCACAGGAAGCTCTCAAGGGGACAGTCATGAGGCAGAGCTCTTAGGACGTTACGTGACGGAGCTCGGGCTGACAGGCTAACCACCGGACCACCCTTCGGTAAAAATCTGTGCGCTCCCATACACTGTTCCTGGGGCGTGCACAGGGGAGGGCGTGCACCCAGCGATTCACCCCGATGGTTGCCGAGCACCTGGCAGAACCAGCACGGGGCCCCGCCCTGGGTAAAAGGAGTAGGGTGGTGAAGGAGACTCAGCTCCCTGTCCCCACGGGGCTCTGACTCTGGGGTGGGGGCGGGGCGGAGGAGGGTGGACACACAAATAATATAGTTTTAGAGACTGGTAAGAAAAGAATTCACAACACAAAAAGTGCCCATTTGTCGTGGGAAGCTCCACAGGAAAAAGAGGAATTTTAAAGAAACTTGTGACCAAGGAAAAGAAGGGATCTCAGGCAGCTAGACCCCATCCTGAGCAGCAGGGGCTACAGCCTGAGAGGAAGGACTCTGGGTAAGAAATGAAGGGACCGCAGAGAGGAGGGGGTGTGTGGGGAGGGGCTGACACCAGGGGGAGAGGCAGCTTCTCCCTCCAACCTCACGTGATCGAAGGGCGACTCAAGGTTAAGGTGTCCCCCACCTCCGGACACTACCCTCTAATCCCTGGACATGCTCTCCACATAGGGGTTTTTTTCTTTGTTCTGTGTTCTGCCTATGGAGGGGTTGAAAATCAAGATGGTGGTTTTTATCTTTTCTCCACTTTGACTTCTACTTAGACACATCAAAAATTAGGTAGCACCCATCCAACAGGCTTCCCTCTGCTCTGACTTTGATAAGGAAAGGACAGTCCTTCCTTTGTCAGGGCTCAAACGACACCTGACTGTGTTATTAATTTTAAGAACATTAAGAGGACATAAAATTTCCACTGAAAGACATTAGTAGATTTCTAACTCTCTAATTCAGTCCCAAAACTGCCTTTTAAAACTTGCAGAGTTTGCTTGCCACTAATATGGGTGTTACATTCGTCAACAGCACCCAATGGATCAGCTGGCATAGACTGACTACCCATAAGGCACTGGGGAAGTTAACGGCACCATTCAATCCCTTAAAACGTACCGGTACTCATTGGAGAGAATGAAGACATTCTTGAACTTCTTTCTAGAAGAACTAGTTCGCATGTCCTTGAAAGTATCCCAAGAGTTACTGTGACAGGAAGTCCTTAACTTGGAACCTATAGCGTTCCCTAATCTCCGACTACAAGTGTTATGTCCACAGACACAGACACTGAGGGGCCCAATGGGTCCATGAACCGTAAGTTTAAAGTGCTTTCAGAAACAATCAAAATTTGCAACTGGATACTTCTGATCATTAGGATAAATGTCCCTTAAACACAAATTTCTGGCCTTTGGGCTCTGAGACCAAAGTGGGCACTGTTCCATGTCACTTAAGAAACAAATCATTAGTAAGAGGTAGTCTGAGGCCAGGAATTCATCCAGATGACAGGGAAGCAGTCAAAAGGACTGGACATCAGCTTGCCCAGTCAGGACAGCCCTGAATTGCAGGACCAATTTTGCAACTGCCCGGCGCTGTGTGACCTTGTGAAACTCACCACCACCCTGGTCACCACCGTTTTCTATTTGGATAACAAGAAAGTCTGGATTGCACTCAGACCTAAAACAATTCATAGACTCATTAAAAAAAAGTAAAAGGCCATCTCAGAGTTTACTCTGATGGGATTTTGTGTTTACATACTGAAGGTGAAGTTCAAGGCAATAAGCAAAACATTTATTCTTTTTTTAAGTGCTGGTCAGCATTACAAGAAAACCCATCTGCTGTTGATTACAGTAGCAGGACCCATTCCTGCAACCACTGGGAGACGAAAAGCAGATGGAAGAGCCAGAACAAGATTCCAGGATGCCATGAAGCATGCTGATGGCTGACTGGGTCAATTACCAATTATATGCCCGGACTTCTCTGCTGGGATCTCCACCCCTCAGTGCAGCTGCCTACTGGGTATCCCGCGGACACCTCCTGCCCTGAACTTGTCCACATCCAACCTCAGCACCGTCCTGCCCAAACCGCACCTTCTCCAGGGTCCCTGTCCTCAGTAAAGGGTTTCTCAGGCCCGACACCTGGGGGTCACGCCTGACTCCTCCTCTTCTCCTCCACTCACCAGCCTTTCAGTCCACTGGGAGCCTCCCTCTGTCTCTTCCCACCACAACGGGCCCTGCTGTCTTTCACTCCCCACAGCAACCCAGAAGGGATCTTTAAATCTTAAATCCATTTTTTTTCAATGAAAACGCTTTGGTGGTTTCACATTTCCCTTGGGAAAGTGCCTGACAGCCTGACCACTGATGACCAGGTTCTCCAGGGTTTGTCCTCCTGTCTCTTGTCACCCAACTCTTCCTGACACCACACCCCTATTCCCTCAGGGCCTCAAGGGTTTCCTCGCCTTTGGTTTGTTCCCTGCGCTTCAAGCACCGCCTCCTATTCATTATCTTTACGTTTAAAATACCAAAAAGGATCTCATTCATCCTTCAAGTCTCTGCTCCCCTCACTTCCTCCCAGAACTCCTCCCGGCAAGTAGGTGGAGGCTAAGAACACCTCCTGCGCATGCTTACGTCATCACCCTTGCAACCACACGTCCTGTTGGCTTCCCCGTAGCGGGAGGCACGCTTCAAGAAGGAGAACCCACATTTGTCTTACTATTCACCGTTGTGTCCCAGACACAGTGCATGGCACTGAGTAGGTCCTCAGGAAACACTCAGGGCATAAGGGAACTGGGACTAACTTAATGTTATAGCCAGTGAGAGTTGATGTTTAAACTCTTTGCAAGTTGTCACACAACATGAAGTACTTATGCCACTGAACTGTATGCCTACATGGTTAAAACAGTATATCGTATATTACATATATTCTACCACAATAAAGGAAAGTCTTTGGGGGTTCCCTGGTGGTGCAGTGACTAAGGCTTCGGCACTGGCAATGCTGCAGCCTGGGTTTGCTTCCCAGCTGGGGAGCTGCCCACATAAAATAAAAAAATAAAAAATCTTTGTAATTTAGGTGGTCAAAGATTACTTGTAACACTACCAACAACTGAAAATTAAAGGCAGATTTTCTGCCTAAAAATTAATGCCAGAAATGCAGTAATATTGGAAAAGTTGTCTCATTAGCCTCTACCTACTTCTGACTAAGACACCGTAAAGAAACAAAAAGTATACTTATTTTAAAAAATACACGGACACAATAATTTTAACTTTTAGAAGCTTTTTTTTTTTAAATGTGGGTAGCTCCCTGGCTGGGAATCGAACCCAGACCATAGCGTTGAGAGGGCCGAAGCCTTAGCCACTACACCACCAGGGAGCTCCCTAGAAGAGTTCTTTAACCACAAAAACAGAAGATACAGCCCTACATATATATATATTTAAATGATGAATGTTTTATTACTCATCAAAGAAAATTTACCTGTTAAAAAACTGTATGTGAAATACAGTAAGTAAAAAAGCCCGTTGTCCCATACGCTTAATATTTTGTGTGTGACAGGTACTTTACCTTTTGTTCATGCACCGCACTGATCTCTTATGTCATGAGCATGAGGTCTGAATTTTGCCTTCCCTCCCCCCAACATAATCACTTGCCCAGCGCTCAGCGACCCCCAAACAAATGATGCCCCCCCAGCGCCCAGAAAGGGCGGGCTCACGGCATGGCTCGGCCCAGGCACGGTCAGCTTGCTCTTCTCATTCTCCCAAGGGGCTGAGGGCCGTGAGCCGCCTTGCCCCCCAACAACGAGGGCGTGCAGGTGGGCACAGGGATCCTGGGCTGTCTCCTGCTGACCCTCTAACGGCAAAGTCGCGTTGATGGACAGGACAGTCAGTAGGGAAGAGCTCTGAAACGGCCGGGTTTCTTCCCAATCCCACGCTCTGCGAATTGGTTGGAGGATGAAGTCGGAAGTCCGTTCCCATGACCCGGGAGCAGGGCCTTCCCCGCCTCCTCCCGTGCCTTGTCCCACTTCGCTGCCTGTGACCGGCCAAGGCGAAGAACTGATGTCCCCAGAGTGCACCGCGAACTCTCAGGCTACAGCGCTCACTGCCGCCGACTCCCTCAGGGACCGGTGTGCCCCCACTGCCCACCTGACGGGTCTCTGCTGCCGCCTGCCTGGAACGTCCTCCCTGGTTTCTCCTCGCACGCGCCCAGGTCGATGCCCCGTCCACTCATCCTTCCCCCGCTTGGGCCTCACTTCCCACAGGACGCACCACTTGGTAATGACTTGGCATCTTTTCCCACTGAACCATCAAGCGCCTTGAGGATAGTACCATGCCTTTCAGCTCCATGCCCAGCACAGAGGAGGCACAGAGTGGGGGCTCTGCTTACCAAAGGAATACTGTGAAGACCAAAAGTTCACCTTCTTGGTGACTTTTCAACCTTTCATAAATTCTTCTGTCTCATGTTAGTGTTACCTTTTTTTGAAAAAAATATTTATATTGTACATAGGTGACTCAATACCAGGGCAAGGAATAAAGTACCTCCTAAAATTGACTCCCAGGAAAATTTCCTCTTATCTGAACACCTGATAGAGTTTCTTCTTGTCAGAAAATGAAAATATGTCGGCCAGCCTCATTCCATGAATACTGCAGCTGCAGCAAACAGGCCGCACGTCATGCCCAATTTGCGCAAAGCGAGGCTGCGTGGCTCTGGGTAGAACCGTCTTCCCATTCCCTTCAATGACGGATACGTACACAGGTATGACAATTAGTATAAACCACCTTAAATTCTTTTTGGAAGAATATAGAGGCATGTGGGACAAACTGGATAAATAAAAGCTACTTATTTATTAATGAGTCAGAGTGTACATGAAACGTTCTGTCTTGATTAGTTAAATCAATATTCAATGTTTGTTGAGCTCTCTGATAAAGAGAATAAAAACCAGAATTCAGATTTGGCACTTGCTGGGAGCCAGGGAACGCTTCCCAGAACCTGGCCCAGTCGTCTGTCTGTTCTCTGGGCCTGATCTACTAGCTGACAACTCTCTGCCTCCTCTTATTTACAGCATCACAATGTATTTATTATTATAAAACAAGTAAATGATTTGACCAGACTCTTGGGACCATCACACACGTCACCTCCTTAGGTGGAAAAAAAAATGATCAGTTCAAGTTACATAGTATTTTTAAAAATTAAACAAGAATGAGATGTCCAATGATGGTGATGAGGATTATGGATAAAATGTACCTAGTGATTACTATGTGCATGCCACACACACGCACACGCACACATGCACACACGGACATGCACGCACACGCACACACACACGTGCACACACACATGCACACACGGACACACACACACATACACATGCACACACGCACACATGCACGAGCACACATGCACACACACACACATGCTCATTTAAATACCATGACGACCTATGTGGCAGGTAACTATTACCATCATCATCCTAATTCTACAGGTAAGAAAACGGAGGCCCTGGGAAGTTCAGTAATGGGCCCAAAGGTCGCACAGCTGGTATGTGGTGAGGCTGGGGTGTTCACCTCTGTGTTTAGGTCCCACGCGCGTGGTCTTACCCACACAGTTATACGGCATACACAACACTGCGATGGCCGGAGCCAAAAGTAGCTGAGACCGTTCCAAGAAAAGAACTACTGACCCAAAGTATGACCTTCTGCTTATCCTTTTAATCTTCTTAGACCCGTTACCATAGATTATAATCCACAGCTCCCAAGCAATAAGAACATCCCACTGGGAGCCTTACAGGGTCCCTGTGTGGTGACAGGGCCCGCAGGGCTGGGCTTGTCTCCTGCTCCCCCACGTTCCAGCCGGGGACACCTGGCACATTTCACACAGCGGGCACAAAGCCGAACGGCTCTGGGGCTCAGTTTGTCCCCTGTGACCATGCCTGTACCAGCCCCTTTGCTGTGAGACTATCCTCTCTGTCCAGCACCAGAACCTATGGTTGGGTGACTGGTCTCGGGCAGGTGCCTGGGACAAGCACACTATGTCACTGCCCAGGAAAGATACAGTCACAAGGCCTGAGCTGAGAGTCCCCCGGCCCTGGGGGACTTTTCTGACTGGACCTCAGAGAAGGCCCTCCCAGTCCCAGGGCAGAGCGGGGAGGACTTTGGTCTAGAGCAGTGACCGCAGTCAGCGGTGTGTGAGGACAGAGCCGGCCGGGAGCCCCCCCCCCCCCCCCCCGTTCCCGTCTGCCACTTCGTCCTCCGGGTCTGTCACCTCACGCATCAGCCCATTTCCCACCTCAGGGGCTTCCGCCTGTTTTCTCCAAGACACGCCTTTCCCAGACATCTCCAAGCCTCGGCCCCTGCCTTCCGCCAGGCCTCTGCTCAATGCTCTGTTCAAAAGCCCGGCTTCCCTGCTCATCCAGCTGTGCTCCCCCTCACTTTGCACCATCTGACCTTACGTGTCTGGGTTCCTGTTCACTGTCTGCCCTCTAGAATGTGGGGATGGTCTTATTTACCACTGTTCCCATCACTGCTGTTCCCAGGCAAACAACAAATATTTACTGAAAGGAAGGAAGGCAGAAAGCAAGGGAGGAGGAGGGAGAAAAGAAGGAAGGAAGGATGGAAGAAGGAAACCGAGAGAAAAAGTTGGGGTGCAAATATGGACTATGGCAGCAGGAAAACGTGGAAATCTTCCTATGAAACGTTTTGCACTTACTTGGCACAGCGCACCCAGTGGGTGTGTCGGTACAGGGAGTACAGGAAGCGCTGGCGATACATGCTCCAGACTTTGATGGATTTGTCCTCAGAAGCTGTAGCTAGAAGCTGGCCATCAGCTGAAAAGTCCACACTTCGAACCGGAGCCGTATGAGCTTTAAATTCGGAGCATTTCCCTCTCCTGGAAATAACCAGTTTAGTGTTTATAGCATTTGCTTTCATTCTGATCAGTATCTAATTCAGTATACAGACTTTGAAACATAAAATAGTGCAACTCTTGTAAAACTAACAAAAGTGTGAAACGGTTGTGTTGTACTACACTCTGCATCAATACTCTTTCAAGGTGGTTTTGTTCACTGAAGTCACGACTGATCCTTTAAATAAGAAAGATGCTGGTGGTCCCCACCATGAAATGCATTTGCTGCTGTTGTTCTCATTAGAACTTAGGGAAATGATATTTTGAACAAATCTCTACCATGCATTTTAAGTTCCTGCTGTTTCTCTAGAAATAGCAATACATAGTTTAAAGAACCTGCGGCCTGAAAAAAGCTAAGAGTGATTAAATGAATAGCTCCAAAGCACTCTTTTCAAACTGGGGTCACTATGCAGGACGCCCCTAGGTGACCTGACTTTTCAGTTTCCAAGTGTGTTTCCACCCACCAGTAATAGGAACTGAGACCCCCAGGGCATCTCTAGGACCCTGCTCACCCCTAGGACCAATCTTACACTCACAAGCAAATCAAAGGCTACATGGCAACAATACAGTACTTCAGTTCTCAACACCTTGAAATTTCACATGCATTTTTTTTCCTTGAATAAGGTGGTGGGGAAAGACCAGGAAAAACTGACGGAGAAAATAATATGTGGCATTTAAGGAGAAACAGCAAAACAAAAATGCTCAAACAGCTAGGGGCAGGCCAGCAGAGAGCTGTGGGGTTAACAGGTGATGCTTAGGAAATACTACTTTGTGTCAGCATGGCCAATTTTTCCATTCAGAAAGTTATATTTATCCAGGTGCTACCTTATGAGAAAAATGGCCATAACTGTTTGAAAAAGATCAGGCAACAGAATTTGCAGACCCAATAGGTCAATACACCTGCCTATTCAGTGACAGTGATATCACTGTCACTGCCTAAATATCTTTTGAACCCCTCCTCTGCTTTCTGGCCCAGTTATGCTTGCACTAAGGTAAACAGATCCTAAATATCTTTCACCTCCAGTATTGCAAAAGCCTCTTAGCTGGCCCACCTGCTCTAATCTTCTACCCGCCCCCAGTCCCCTACACACTGTGCTCAATGCCTTGCTAAAGTACAACTCCAAGCACGTAGATCTGAGTATAAACGTGTCACTGGCTGTTCTCCAGGAAAAGGCACACCACCCAAGCTCTCTGATGAGGCAGCCCGCCATCACACTGAACTCTGGACTCTGAGCTCTGTCTGGCCTTGTCCTGCTGCCTTCTCAGCCCGAGCTACTTCCCCTACCCCCACTCCCCACCCCGCTGCCATTCCGACCTCCCTGACCAACCCAGACAGGCTTGCTACTTCCTATCTGCTAACACTCTATTTGCTTATTACACTAGGCGGTGCTTCTATTTTTAATACACCCGTTTCTCTCCTATTAAGTGGTAAGATTTTTGAGGACAGGAATGATGGTTTATTCATCTCTATAAGACCAGCATCTAGCACAATGTCAGCCATATACAAGAGCTCAATATATTCTGCTGAATTTCACGGTTAGGTTCAGTACTTCAAGGTCCTTAGGTCCCTCCTGGCTCACCCCTCCAGTGGCCTATAGAAGGCAAAGGTGACTGTCATCAACCTCCCTCACCTGATACATGATATTACACCAGGAATAACTAAAATCAACATAAAAGAAAAGTTAGGGGAGCTCCCTGGTGGTGTAGTGGCTTAAGGCTTTGGCGCTGGTGCTGTCAGCGCTGAGGCCTGGGTTCGATTCCCACCAGGGAGCTACCCACATACCAAAAAGCAAAATAAATAAATAAATAAATAAAATAAAATATTTTTAAAAAAAAGAAAGAAAGAAAAGTTAGGAGTGGCCTACATGCAAGTCCAAGGCCTGGAGAACCCAAAGAAAAGCCCTGGCATCTGCTGTGACCAGGAAGCCAGGAGACAGGCCGTACCGTCAGCATCTGCCAGAGCTTAGTTCTACCCCGCACGCCCCAGCAGCCTGCTGTGTTTGCCTTCCTTCTAAAAGGCCTTCTTTTAGCTCCCAGCAGTCTGACCACGGGATCCGGTCTCAACAGGAAGCATGGTAAAAACCAAGACGGCAGGGCCCTGTGTTCGCTGCGCTGTTGCTTAACAGGTTTCTAGTTCCTCATCTCGCCTTAACGTGGGAGCTCTGCCTCCCACGTGTGCACCTGTCCTTTCTGCCCACATCCCCGTAACTGTCTACTGTGACAAACGCCAGGCCAGACCTGCCTCCACACTTGCTCTGACCGGTCTCTTAGCCTTCTGGCCACCAGCTGGGGCGTCTGTCTGCAAATACGGCTGCCCACAGTTCCTCTCATCCATGCACGCACGCGCCACTCCTCCCCACAGTAGGTGAACAGGCTGGTTTCTCCCCACTGAGTCTGGGCTGGGATTGTGAATCACTCTGAGCAACAGATTGTGGCAAAAGTGACTGTGCAAGGCGCAGGCCTCATCCTTAACTGCTTCTGCTTGCACTGTCCTAGAACCTGTCTGCTGGGCTATAAGAAAGTCTCCATCCTGCTGGGGAGAGGGCGTGTGGAGAACCAAGGTGCCCAGTCCACAGCCAGCGCCAAGGCCCTGGGCATGTGGGCAAGGTACCGGACCCGCCAGGCCTGTGGCCAGCTCAATGAAGCTGCGTCAAGTGACAGCCAGTGCCACAGGGGGAAGAGGACTCATCCAGACGAGCCACAACATTGTGCCAAACGACAGGTGCTGCATTAAGCTCTTAGGCTTTGAAGATGGTGACGCAGCACTAGATAATGGACCCGTCAGTTTCCTTCCCGTTGCCATGACCCACTGAGGCCCTGGCCCCACTACCAGACGGCTTAGAAAGAGGGACCAGAGAGACTGCACGAGGCTAAATGCTGTCCTCGAATTAGCCAGCGCAGGTGAGTCAGCGTGGGTGAGCTCATGTACCCGGGCAGAACGGGTCACTGCGAGTTCTCTGAATTAGTTAACGGGTGACTGCGGCTGTCTGGTGCCGCTCCTCCATTCCTGACACCAAGGGTCTGAGATGGTGCTTTCCCTTTTGGACCCCAAACCAGTCTCTATACTGCCATCCACAGTGTCATTAGAACATGTCACTTCTCTTCAGTAGTTTTCACTACCATGAGGATAATATTTAGATCCCTCAGCATGGAGTTTCCTTGGGTGGTGGCAAAATAAGAAAGTGGCCCCAGCAGGGCAATGTCCCAGTGATCTTTGTCACATCTGGGAGTGCCTGTGCCTGTTCAGTCACAAGCCGCACATCAAGTCCTGCCACAACAGTCACGGAAAATGCCCACATTCTTATCTCTAAAACATTTACGGGGGCAATGACATGATATGATGTACGGGATTTGTTCTAAAAGTAGGTCAGCATAAAAACCACTTTTAAATTGGGGGTGAGGGGGACAGGGGAAGAGATGAAAACATGATTAAGAAACTACTGATCACTGTTGAGTCTGGAGGATGGGCAGGGGAGTCTGTACTAGTCATTCTCTTTCAAAGTATGTGAGAAAAATGTATGTGATTAAGAGTTTAAAAGCTTGTTTAAAGGTTCATGGCTCATTAATTGCTCAAAATAGATGGGCTTTCTGCTAGGGTTTGAAAAGCCTCTTAGAGAGATTTGTCACAATGGGATAGGACCTTGCAACAAACGCAATCGTTTGTCCTTCTGTCGGAAATTTTCTTTAACAAGAAAATTCTGGGGCCCAGAATTTTGAAAATTTTGACACATAATGAACGATATGCATCACAGAAAAGTTTGGGCACAGGAGTTTGTAATAGGGACCCGAAGGCCCCTAAAGATCCACGGGTGGGCTTCAGGACGTCAATAAACTGTAAAATGTTGGGTTATACTTGCCAGCACTACCTGTCCGAGCAGACACCTGACGCTTTATCAGATTCACAAAGGGACTGATGACTATCCGAGCCCCCGCCCCCCAAAAATCTGAACACATACGAGTATTAAGCACATTTCCAAGGTTAGAAATGGTTTTCAAACAGAAGACCCAATTGGGAGTTGAACATGAGGAAAAAGCACTCTGACGTAGTTCGCCTTGACACCCCGTGAGTGAGCCACACGGAAGGCGCAGGTACCGGGCCGGGCACAGCGGGCTCCAGCGTCTGTCCCATTTCTAAGCCCAGAGCGTATCGGGGGTTGCCTCGATTCTCTTACTTATCAGGAATCCAGAGTCTAACGGTTCTGTCTCGTGAGGCCGAGGCCAGTAAGTTTCCAAGTGGAGAGAACTGCACGCTGGTCACGACGTCCTTGTGCCCCACATATCTGAAAGCTCGAGCATGAGGCTTGAAATTCCACAGCATGAGAAACGTATCCCAAGAAGCAGTAGCTATCAAGAAAGAGGACAAAAGCACTGTTTGTTAAAACGGATCATGTAGGCACGTCTCATTATAGACGAGGGCATATCTAGTAACAAGGGGTCCGGGGGACAGAGGCTGGAGGTTGTAAGGCCAACCAGTTAATGGCAAGAATGTTTTTAAAAGAAACCCAAAACTGCATCATGAATATGCAAGCTTGGCCGAGTCCTATGTAAGCACATAGCAGGATTATGGGCCCCTGAATTTGGCTGGACTCGGTGATTATTTACTAGAAGGAGGCAGCACAGTGTAACAGAGAGCACACAGAACTAGGAATCAGGTCTGTCTCTAACGCTCAGGGTGACAAGGGACACTTACTTACCTTATTTTTCCATGTATAAGATGCTCTCATGTATAAGAAAACCCCTACTTTTCTAACCCAACATTAAGAAACCCCCTCAACCGGTTACTCCTGTGTATAAGACAACCCCCAATTTTTGGTCCAACAATTTTAGATGACAGTGCCGTCTTATACACAGAAAAATATGGTAACGCCTGTGTCATGAGGACTAAATGGTTCTCCTGAGAGGGTGGGTTCTTTAAAACTGCTTTTGTGGAAATAATTTCACATTTATAAAACAATTACAAGAATAGTATAAAGAACATTAGTATACCTATAGTACAACTGTCAACTTCAGGAAGCTTATTACTAGCAACACTTTAATCCACCAACTGTACTCCACTTTTGTCAACTGACCCAGTAATGTTTTTTCATAGCTAGAAAAGATGATCTTTTTCTATTATTAAATTCATTGGGGTGACACTGGTTAGTAAAAATTACATAGGTTCCAGGTGTACAATTCTACAGTACATCTAGACAAGATAACCTTAAAAGTCTCTTTCTGCTCTATTAGTTTAGGACATTCTGTGATAAATAAAAGATTATGTGTATTAGACATTAGCTTAAGGCTTTAAGAAAAGGAAAACAAATGCAATCAATGGTGGAAATAAATACCTTGGACAAAGAAAGAAAAGATAAACAAATGAAAGCTAGGTCTAACTCTTGCCTCCAAATCAAATTTTATACATGCATGTAGACCCCCCAAAACCTCCAATAACAGGAACCAGATCAATGAGAATCACTAAGTCTAGATTACAGAGTGCTTAGAAAAAAAATGCAACTTATATACTTTCACTGTAATTAGTGTTATTTTAGACAAGATATATAAAGTCACTGAAAAAAAAAAAGTCACTGAAAACTTCCTAAGTTCTTTAGTCACAGGTAAAATTGATTTGGGCTTATTTAGCCTATGCATTGTTTCCATGTAAAACAGTTAAAGTGTGTTTATAAGTTTCAAGCTTTAATGCTATATGCTATACCCTTTTTCTAAAAGTACAAAAAGTCAATTTTCCACCACAGCTCATCAAATTATTAAATATTTATATTAGGGTCTTAATTACCTGGGGCTAACGTAGATAAAAATAGGGAAAACAATTATTACCATATGTATAATATTATACTTAGAGCCCTACTTGAATTTTAATGTATCAGCTGCAAAAGGAAGGATCTACAAAAGTAAATAGGACACAATCCTCACTTCAAAGAATCACAATATTGTAGAGGAGAAAGTTCGTTAATAAAAGCATACATATTCAGGAAGTCCTAGACACAACAATCAATTAAGAAAAGGAAATAAAAGTCATCCAAATTGGAAAAGAAGTAAAACTGGTTATTTACAGATGACATAATACTATAGAGAGAGAGAACCCTAAAGATTCCACTAAAGAACTACTAGAACTGATAAATGACTTTAGTAAAGTAGCAGGATACAAAATTAATATTCAGAAATTGGCCACATTTTGATGCAGCAATAACAAACTAACACAAAGAGAAATTAAGAAAACAATCCCATTTACAACTGCATCAAAAATAAATAAATGAAATACCATGGAATAAATTTAACCAAGAAAATTGTTAACTGTACTTGGAAAATTTAAGACACTGAAGGAAGAAACTGAAAAAGATACAAATAAATGGAAGTATATACCATGTTCATGGATTGGAAGAATTAACATCATCAAAATGTCCATACTACCTAAAGCAATATAGAGATTCAATGCAATCCCTATCAAAACACCAATGGCATTTTTCACAGAACTAGAATAAATAATTCTAAAATTTATATGGAACTACAAAAGACCCTGAAGAGCCAAAGCAATCTTGAAAAAGAAGAATAAAACTGGAAGTATCATGTTTGCTGATATTAAATTATGCCACCAGGCTATGGTAATCAAAACAGCATGGTACTGACATAAAAAGAGATACACAGATCAATGGAACAGAATAGAGAGCCCAGAAATAAGCCCACACCTACATGGTCAATTAATCTATGACAAAGAAGGCAAGAATATACAATGGGGTAAAAACATCCTAGTCAATAAATGTTGTTGGGAAAACTGGACAGATACATGCAAAAAAAATGAAACTAGACCACCTTCTGACACTATATACAAGAATAAATTCAAAATGGATTAAACATTTAAGTGTATGACCCCAAACATTAAACACCTAGAAAACATAGGCAGTAAACTCTGTGACAGTGCTCTTAATAACTATTTTTCGGGTATATCTCCTTGGTCAAGGAAAATAAAAGAAAAAAATAAACAAATGGGACTACATCAATCTAAAAACTTTTTGCATGGCAATGGAACCACCAACAAAACAAAAAAGACATCCTGCTGAATGGGAGAAGGTATTTGCCAATGACACATCTGATAAGGAATTAATACCCAAAATTTACAAAGAACTCATACAATTTAACACCAAAAAAACCCAATAATCCAATTAAAAAATGGGCAGTGGAGCTGAATAGACATTTCTCCAAAGAGGACAAATTGATAGCTAACAGACATACGAAAAGATGCTCAATGTCACTAATCATCAGAAAAAGGCAAATTAAATCCACAATGAGATACCACTTCGCACCTGTCAGAATGGCCATCACCAATAAATCAACAATAAGTGTTGGCAAGGATGACAAAAGGAAACCCTCACACACTGTTCGTGGGATGGCAAATTGGTGCAGCCACTATGGAAAAAAAGTTTGGAAGTTCCTCAAAAAGATTAAAAATAGAACTACCTTATGACCCAGCTATTCCCCTTCTGGGTATTTATCTGAAGAAATCCAGAACACTAATTCAAAAAACAAAAACTGCACCCACATGTTCATTGCAGCATTATTTACAACAGCTAAGTAAGACATGGAAGCAACCTAAGTGCTTATCAAGAGACGACTGGATAAAGAAAAGGGGGCGCACATATACAATAGAATATTACTTGGCCATAAAAAATAATGAAATCTGACCATTTGCAACAACATAGATGGACCTAGAGGATATTAGCTAAGTGAAATAAGTCAGACAGAGAAACACAAATCTCATACGATCTCACTTATATGTGAAATCTAAAGAACAAACGAGCCAACAAAACAGAAACAGACTCACAGATGAAAAGAACAAACTGACGGTTGCCAGATGGGAGGGGGACTGGGGGACGGGGTGAAAAAGGTGAAGGAGATAAGAAGTACATACTGGTGGTTCCAAAACAGTCACTGGGAACGTAGTCAATAATGTAAAACTGTAACTAGGCGGGTGCTAGACTTACCGGGGGTCCCTCTGAAATTCTATAAATGTCTAACCACTATGCTGTACACCTGAAACTAATATAAAGTAATACTGAATGCCAATTGCAATTGAAAAAAAATCACACACGTTCAGAGGACTTTTATATATTATTCATTCTTAATGTTACATGGGTGGTTAGAGGTTCTCGCCGAGGGAAGGACATTTGAGCTGATAATGTAGTTGAATGAAATGAGGCGTGATCCAGGGTAAGATGTGCAGAAAGAGCACTCTGGGTACAAGGAAGCCCATGTGCTGGGGCCTGAGACAGTAATGCTCTTGGAAGACCAAGGAGCAGGAAGGAGGCCAAGGTGTGCACAGGGGAGGGGAGAAAAGGAGAACAGGGCGACGAAGCCGGGAAGGCAGCAGATGGCGGGCACGGGCCAGGGTGACCGTCACGCGGTAAGTCTAAGTGCAGCGGGGACACAGGGATGCCGAGCAGGGGCAGCCCTGAACTGATTTAAGAGAACGGCCTCTCTGCCAACGAGGAAAAGATCTTTTCAAAAAACGATGTTGGGTCAGCTGGATATTCACAAAGAAAAAAATGCATCTTGCCTCCATGTTCTGCTATATACAAAAATAATTCCGTGTGGATGGTAGAGCTCAATGTGAAAGGTAAAACAACAAGCTTTTAGAAGAAAACAGAATATGTTTATGGCCATCGGGGTACGCAAAAATTAACTTAACCAGGACATGAAAATGACTGAAACTACTGAAGGAAAAGAGTAAGAATTTGTACTACTCTCAATTAAAAAATCTTGTTCATTGAAAGATACCACTAAATAAGTGAAAAAGGCAAGCTACAGAACGAAAGATGTTTACAATATATGCATCCAGCATATAATAAGGAATCTACAGAGAATCCTACAGATCAGTTAGAAAAGGCAGGAAAACAGGCAAATGGCTTAAACAGGCACCTGATTAAGGACTCAGTCAAATGGCCAATAAACACAAAAAGGTACTCCATTCCATTAGTCAGCAAGAAAATTCAAATGAAAGCCACAATGAGATTATCGCTACACACTCATCAGAACGGCTTTACCGAAAAAGGTAAATAATACCAAATCTTAGTGAGAATGTGAACAACTGGAACTCTCATATGATGCTGGTGGTGACAACCACTTTGGAAGATTGTTTTTGAAATATCTACTAAAGCTGGATACGCTCACCATTGTGATTCACCAGTTCCACTCCTAGGTATATACCTGACAGAAATTCTTACGCTCAGCCAAAATGTCCAGTAATGTCTGTGGTGGCACCACTCAAAATAAGCCAAAACTAGACATCCAACTATCCCTCGAAGTAAAATGGGTATGTAAGTTGTGGTATATTCCCGCTGTGCACCTACTGTGTAATTAAAGTTTCTTTATATAAAGTTCAAGAAGTAGCAAAACTAGTCTACGGAGTCAGAAGTCGGCTCAGAGATGATCTGAGTGGCAGGAAGGGTGGGTGGCAGCTAGAAGGGAGCACATGGGGACCTCTGGGCACCCTGGACACGTGATGTTTCTCGCTCGGGGGTGTTGGATAAAGGGGTATGTCACCTTGTGAAGATGCATCGAGTTGTCCAATTTTGGTACATATCTTATACTTCAATAACACTTTTACAAAAAAACCCCACTCTGGCTGTGGTACGCAGAATATAGAGGGGGGCAGCAGTCAAGAAGGAAATCCTCTCGTCAGGGGAAGGTGGTGGCCTGCACTAGGCTGGAAGCTGCGGGAGGGGGAGAAGTTGTCCAAACCAGGGTACATGGTTAAGGGTGGAGTTCAGGAGGCTCCTGGACTGGATGTGAGGGAGAGAGAAGGAGCAGCAGCCGAGGCAAGCAGGTTGGGCACCCGGGTGGATTTTAGTACCATTTAACGAGACAGGAAGGCCAGGGCAGGAGGCACGATGGAGTGGGGACCAAGAGTTCTTTCTGGGACGTAAAGTTTGAAATGCCTGTGGGACACACAAGTTGAAATGCCAAGTACAGAAATGGACAGACTCCTCTGGAGCCCAGGACCGGGCTTGGACTAGATAGTGCGGTGGTGTAAAAAGCCAAGTAGTGAGAATTAGGCTTCCGAATGAAATGCCCGCTTATCAGCGGTGTGTCCTTGGGCAGGTTCCTCAACTCTCTATGCCTGGGCCGCTGAGGTGCTGCAAGTATCTAGTAAAATAAGACTTGTAGTTCAGGCCTGGCAATTCATGGGTTTAGGTTTTTGTTAGTTAGCAGCAGCAGGGATCGAGGTAACATACTAAAGACTGCGGAGTGGGTGGGACCACTCAGGAAGTGAGTATAGATAAGAAGAGGGTCAAGGTCCTCACCCTTGAGAGAATGAAAAGGAAGGAACCATAAATGGAGTAGCAGGGGGGTGAGGAGATTGTGGTGTCCAGGAGTTCAGAAGTGTCCTAAGAAGGCGACAGCTGTGTCAAATGTTTCAGAGATTTAGTAAGATCAAGCCCGCACGGGACCAGCTACACAATTTGCGGGGCCCCGAGTAAAATGTAAAGGTGGGGGCCCACACAGAAAAATTAAGAATTCCCAGACAGTGATCGCAGGACATTAAGTGTGGGGACTCGTGCGACTACATAGGTCCTACACCCATGAAGCCGGCCTGGGTCCGAGGATCAAATGTTGGTTTGGCAATGAGAATTGCTTCAGTGAAATGCCAGGATCAAGGCTGCGTGGGCTGAGGAGAGAATGGGAGGGAGGGGGGAGAGAGGGAGTGAACACAACTGATTCATTATCACACTGACGGTTGCCAGGGGCCCTGATACTCCCCATGAGAAGGAGCAGGAAAACCGTCTACAGGTCCCGGTCACAGGACAGGCAGCGCTGGAGAGGTAAGAATGGGAAGCTTAACTGAGAAGGTGACACAGGGCTGGGGCCCTGACATACCTGGTCAGGGACAGAGGAAAAGGGGAAGGGAACCGAGCGGGAGCTCACAGCTTACAACTTCAGAGTTGATAGCTACAGACCCACATTAGAGTGACAGGAGATCTAGCAGCAGGAGGCCTGCAAAAGAGAAGTGACTAAGAGCAGGATGAACACACGAGGCAGCCGGACCTTAGGGCAGGGGTTCCCACCCTTTTCCCACCTGGGCACCCCTTTCCAACCTCTGTCTATAAATCGTACCCCTTGTTTGTAAGCCAGCTGTTTTTAAATACTGACACTTTGGTTCACTATCTTCACATAAAATAGTGGAAATGAGGTCATAATTTAGGAAAGAAAAACTACTACACTAAAAGTACAAGCCACAGGTTTAATTTTACAATATTTGGAACACAGTTAAATATCGCTAATGATGATCAAGTATTTAAACATTAAATTATAAAACTGCTGGGAAAGAATCATAATTAAAGACAATGCACTTACTTTTACTCAGTCAATAATTAAACAGGTCAAACCGTCTGGCTACAGATGTGTTTATATGTCGGGGAAGTTCTGGAAACTTTGCAAATGGACTGTTCTGAAATTGTGCGTCATGATTGGTAGAAGAGCAGTTTGGGGGCGGGTTCCTAGCCACGCCCTCCCCCATCATCATTCACTCATGTGATCTCATTTTGAAGTGTCTCCATGAATGGTGATTCAAATTTAACATTTATTATTCCATAACTAACGTTTTGCATTTTTTTACTTGACTTGCTCTTTTCTCCATTACTGATTGTTTTTCGCAGAGCCCTGACCAGCTCAGCATGTACCCCGGGGTATGTGTACCCCCGGGGTATGTGTACCCCCGAGGCCTACTAATCACAAAACACCAGAAGTAGAGATGCCCAAATTATCCTCTGTATTTTCTTGCAACTTTCAGGAAAAAAACCACCAATCTATAAAAATACTATGAACGTATTCGTATTAACAACTGTGACAACCAGTACTGAATTTCCCCCCTTACTTCCTTAACTTTGTCCCCATAAACCCTAATCCCAGGATACTCAAAGATGTCAACGTGGAATTTGCTCTCATGCATTTCCATGAACCACACCCTATATAAACATTACCACGTAATTACAAATGTCAAAGCTCTACCATTTATCATCTGACTGGTTTATTGTGAGATAAAATGTCAAAAGGAGGAAGTTAAGAGATTAACTGGTAAATCTACCCACTTAAAAACATTTATATTCTATAACAATAATTCACTGTTTCAAGGTATCCTCGTTGGGACAAAAGAAAGGACAAAGTCCGTGCTCACCTAGGCCAGTGCTTTTATCTCCAGAGGTGACACAAGGCACCCACCAGTGGAGAACACATGTGCTCTCCACACTGTCCAAAAGGCCAGCAGTGACTGTCCCCTTGAGCAGCAGTAACTTTCTTCAGGCAGCCAAAGCTCTCTAGCTTGTGAATTTAAGCAAAAACAACCCAAATCACTCACTGGTCTGCTTAGTCAGGAATACTATTTTCTGGAAAGAAATGGTACTACCTCCAGCTTTTGCATTTGTTATTAAATTATCTTTTGCAATTGGTAATACATGTACCTGATACAAAATTCCAATATTACTGAAGGGTATTTAGCAAAACTCCTTCCAGCCCTTGGCCACCTGAGTCCTTCCCTACAGGTAAGCAATGTTAACCATTTTCTTGTGTATCCTCCAGTGTGCTTAAACAAAAATGTCTATTCCTGTGTATTTTTCATACAAATGGTAGCATGCTCCGCCCACCATTCTGCATGTTTCCTCTCCATCCTTCTCTCCCCCCCCCCGCCCACTTAATACAATATATTGGAGATTATTCTTTATTAGTATTAATACACAGAGCTGCCTTTTGATAAATAGAGCTCACCTGTGATAAATTTTCATTTTGCTAATTTCAAGCTTACAGTACAATTCCAATGTAGCACAAGAGAGATTTACCTGTTATTAACCAATGCTACCCCAATAAATTCAATGATAAAAAAGAAATACCCCTATATTTTCTAATTTAGATTTTGTTCTTGGTGACATTTTGTCATTTTTTTTATCATTCTCTCTCTACATAAATACTTTTATATATGCATTTTTTTCTTAACCATTTGAAACAACATGAGCAACATAATGTCTCTACTACCAAAATACTTCAGAATGTATTTTCTAAGAACAAGGACATTCACTGACCAAACTACAGTACAATTAACAAAGTCAGAAAATTAGACACTATTAATATTTAATAAGGGTATATCCTTATTATCTTATCCTCAGTCCATATACGGATTTTTGTCAGTTATACTACTTTCCTCAGTCCAGGATATGCATTGCATTAATTACCATGAATATTTAGTCTCCTGTGAACTAGGAAGATTTCCTAGGTCACGCTTTGCTTTACTGGCCTTGACAGTCTTAAAGATTACAGGCCTGTTATTTTTGTAGTGTGTTCAATCATTTTTTTCCCTGATGTTCCCTTGTATTAGATTCAAGATATTTTTTTATAAGAAATCCACAAAAGTTATGCTGTGCTCTCATCGGTGCATGCTATTAGAATGTACATGATGTCTGTTTGTCCCCGGTTTTAGGTGGGGTTTGCCTTGTAACATTCGTATTGTTCACCTTTGTAATTAATAAGTAGTTTGTAGGGTGATAGTTTCAAACTATATAAATATTTTCTTCCTCAACAAATTATCACATGCTAATTTTAGCATCTTAATGGTTTTGCAACCCATCGTTGTCCAGATTTGGCTAGTAAGCGCCCCTTAGGGCTGGCCTCTGTGGCCTTCCAACATGTGTCCATCACTCTTTGAGTAACGTCCTTATTTCTAGAATTAGAAAATGTTCCAAGATGTACTTTCCCTGCCCCAGCCCTGGAATTGGTCTTTCCCCCCAAGAAGCTCAGATTCCTATTAGTGGAGAATGTCATTTAGAAACCATGATCTGGAGACTAGGTTTGCTCACTGCTACCTGTGTGTCAGAGAACGGAGCCAAGAAATAAGATAGAAATGGAAATTTCAGTGGGCAGAACTAAGAAACTAGACATGAACAGAAGGCTGTATCTATCTACATGTACATATGGAGATGAGGATATTAAAAACCATGTGTTCATACTGATAACTCCAATTCCCATCTAATGCCCCACGATACATTCCAGCCCACCCTGTTCGTATTTATAACTCTCTTCCCCCACAGTAGAAACTCTGGCTCCCATGATGCTCGATAGATCTTTGTTCAAGCCTAGAACACACAGACAGTAGGGTGACAACCAGCGACCCACACCTCTGCAGAGAGCGATCCTGCTGGCCGGAGTTCAGGACTCAGCCGGGCTCCTTTCCGGTGGTGTCAGAGTTGGTCCCGTTCCTGTTGGAGCGGACCCGCTTCTGCCCGCACTTAGGCCGAGGGACGCCTTTTCTTCTGGGTGCGCGCCGGGTGTCTCAGGCCCACGAGTGAAGTGCTCGGTGAGATGTCCCCCCTTTGTCCCAGCTGGAGCTGTAGGGACACCCAGCCTTGCGCGGTCACTGGGATCACCATCCTGCTGCCAGCCCAGCAGCAGGACGTGATCTCTGCTAGACCGCCCGGATTCTCAACCTGCACCCTGGCTGCTGGGCCTCCGCCAAAACTATAATGACCCCCCAGAAACTTCTGTGGCAGTTTACCCTCCTCAGCGACGACTTCTCAGGAATCGGCCGCACAGATCTCGGCTCCGTCACAGCCAGAACTGGGACCTGTGCTACCTCAGCGCGGCCAGGCGGTCACTTGACTTTAGCTCTCTGACTGTCCACTGTGCAGGGGGCGGCGTGACCCCAGGAAGGAAGCCAAGGTGAGGGGGGGTGCACCTTGGGCCTCTCCTCCTGAAATGATCACAGGTTTGCACTCTGAGGACAGTGCCGTCTCCTCTGCACTTGCTTGCAGCTGCAGGGCAGGCTCAGGTACCCAGTCACGACCGGGGGCCGTCCTGCCTGTATGCTTTTCGGTAGCTGCATGCTATGCTATTGTGCAGCTGCACCCAAATCTACCCCATTTAGTTCACAGTCTTGTGCGTTTACAAATGACACTGATAGGGCGGCTGTCCAGAAAAAATCCAGCCATTGTCAATAACACATTGTCCTGCTACCTGGCTGGATACTTTCCGGACAGCCCTACGTATATGGTGCATGTGTCATTTCTGACATGTGCAAATACATCATTGTGATAAATTCCCAAGGGAGTTATCGGTGAGCCAGAGTACGTATTTTAGAATTTACTAAAAAGGTCTGGGCTCACAAAAGCATATCCTTCACAACTTTATAAATTTGGATTATATCCCTTCCAAGTCTTTCCATTCCATGTCCAGGAGAGTCCTAATCATTCAATCACCTTCGTAGAGAAATCTGTCAATTTTTCAACTACTTCAGAAGTCTCTCTCTATTTTCTACCTTCATTATGTTCCACTTTAAAATCCACCTTCCAGAACTAAACTGGGCTCTGCAGTTTGAGGGCGCCAGGGCCTCGCACCTTCTGTTGCATTCCCAGGGTCGTGTCGTGCTGGTCTTTGGGTCACAAGACAAACTGTGTGGCTTCTTCGGGGGAAATACGCAAGGCACTCTACAGAAACCTAGGAGGAGGAGTGCTCTATGAGAAGTTTTAAGAAAAGAAAAATAAAATGCAATCCCCAGGCACACGCATTGATAAGCCTAGACGGAAGACAGACACAGTAAAAAGACAATACTCTAACCTTGACTAGATAAACTTTATGCCCTATCTCATACTTTCAGAATTAGTTTGTAGCACCCTAGCACTGCATAATAAATAGTATAATTATTGTAAGTGATGGAACTAACTTAAAATTTCTCTGCCCTGAATGTGGGAATAATGAAGCATGTTTGCCTCGTAGCTGACACTGAGAATTAGCTTGCTGTGTAAGCTGGGTCCAAAAGACGCGGGGGCTTTCAAAACCTTTCAGAATGACAACTGTCACAGGCCTTGGCTGAGGTAACAATGACCCCTCTCTCGCCCAGGAGGGGCTGAGCCTTAATGAGGTTAAGAAACTTGCCCGGGGCCACACAGACCAAGTAACAGAGCTCCATTTTTACACCCAGTGCTATCACACCCCAAAGCCCAAGCATTTCACCAGGAACCTGATGCTCCTCAAAGCACGGGGACTTATGCGTGATCTCCATTAGAATGACCAGGGAGGGTAAACTGCACATTCCTAGTAAGTTACATTCTTTGGGGTGAGATGAAGAAATCTGAATTTTTCACCACTTTCTCAGATAATTCTGATATACAGAGGGTGTCAAAAAATACACATGTTTTCAGAAAGGCAAAAACTGTGTTAAAATTGTAATAATCAATATATACTGATAACAAAAGACGAATACAAGTCACGTTTGACTTCTGCCACTTCCAAGAGGTGCTCTAGGTGGTGACCCTCAGTATTTCTGTAATACACAGATACCATCTCGTCCAATGTGTACACCATTGTTGACACTCCCGGCATATTCATAAGGTATGTATGTGTCCAATTACTATGGGTACACCTGAAACTAATATAATATTGTATGTCAACTATAATTAGAAAAAAAGTTACCAAAAAAATAAATCCATCATGCTTCGTGTTCTGTGTTCTCTAGTTTAAGCCTTAAGGCCCTCTGGGCATCCATCGACCCTACGCTCTCACTCCCATGTTGCTCTGGACACCCCCTTAGCTGAACCTGACCCCCATGCCTTCTCTCCCGCCCAGAGTTACCACTGAGCCCAAGGGGCATGCACTCGTGACCGCCCGTCTGTCCCTGTCTTCCTCTCTAAAAGTCCTAACGACTTAAACCTTGAACCTGCGGGGGGCCACCAAGTTTGCTTAGCTCCTTCCAAGTGACAACCACTCTCTCCTTTGTACTTCACCGACTTCCAGATGATCTTCCTCTCCGTTCTCTGGCCCCATAAACTGTAGTATGTGGACACGGTGTGCACCCCTGAAAGCACCCTGGTTTTTGCCACACAGCATTCAATCACTGTCCTGCTACAAGGGGCACCTGCGCGGAACTGGGGTGTTTACTCGTTACTGTTGGCCTCTATCGCCGGACTGGCAGGTCTTTGGAACCGTGTTGGCACACCTGTTGTTTACATTCTCTTTGTATACCCAAGCTCAGGACGGCATCTGGCATACAGGAGCATTAACAATAAAGGGGTGCGGAATAAAAAGGGTGCCTCTCGTTCTCCACTTGAACGGGAGCGTGGAAGTGCCAATGACTGGGGCAGAGTGAACCAAGCTGGGCACGGAGGGAAACCCAGCGCCCGGCTTGGCAGTCGGTAAGGGCTTCTCTGCTCTGGGTCTGCCACGAGCAGCCATATACCTCGCGGAGTCATTGCCTTTTGTCACAATCTCTACTTCCTGTTCAAAAGAAATGAGGGAGGTTTATCTGAATTTTAGGAAAAACTCCAAAACGAACTGATTTCCACCTGCAGCCTAATACTAAGCTCGGAGACTCACATAATACCTGACGCTCTTAATTCTACTGAATTACAAAATTACTCAAGTATTAATAATAAATACTGGCCTTTTTAAAGTCTAGTACGCACAGGGGGGCATAGAAAAAATCTTTTCTAGGACACATGAAATACTCCAGTCTCTTCTCCCCACCCCATTTTTAAAAACTGAAATATAATTCACATACCATAAATTCTTCCTTTCAAAGGGCACAATTCAGTATTTTGCCCCAAGTTGTCCAACCATTGCTACTGTCTAATTCTAGAACGTTCTCATCGCCACCACAAAGCCCCCACCAAGAACCCACCCTATGCGTTGGAAATCATTCTCTCCCTCTCCCAGCCTCTGGCAACCTGTAAAGTACTGTTTCTATGGTTTTTCTAGTTTGCTTTTCACATTCATGAAACTGGAACACGAGAGAGAGGAAATAATTTGCACAGGGTTCCATCAATCAGTAAGAGAGCAAGACACAACACGCGTGTTCACAGTAACTTTTTAAATAGTATAGGAAAACCAGGGCTCAGTGAAAATATGCGTAGCGTAACCATACGTATCTTAAATGTGGCTGTGAGACATCTGATACATGAAGCCCAGTCCTTAGCCTCCTAACAGTCAGGTGTCAGGAGCAGGGAGCAGGGTGCAGGGCGTCAGGCAGGAATCGCTAAGAGGCAGAGCCCTGTGCTGCTGGTTACAGGAACTGCACTCCGGGGCAGGGAGGTGCAGAGAGGAGGTGCAGAGAGGAGGCGCAGGGAGGCATGAGGCTGGGGGGTTTCCGGGACAGACACATTTCTGTTCGGTTTCTGTTTGGCCCAAGGTGTGAAATTAGTGTTAACGCGCCCAGGGGCCCACTTGCTTGCTTTTACAATGGCCCCTTGCTTGCTTTTACAATGGCCCCAGTGGGTCCCCGAGGTCCCTGACCATTCCCACTTGTTTAGTTAATGCAGAAATGGTGCTAACACCACTTGGGAACACCGCTGGTTGAGGATGCTTTGCAAAATCATACAGAAAACTTGATTTTTGAATATGCTACTGTCTGCATTTTCAAGTAAGTTCAAGAATTACAAGCTTAACTGACTTCTGTACCCATCAGTGAGTGTGGACACGGGAACGGTGGTCCCACATACTCCAATCATCAGTCCATTTGCAAAAATAATGAGGCACACATTTTATTTTATATTTTGTAATCAATATTGCAAATACCATTAACAAAAGGAAAAAAAGATGGCAATCACTCAGGGTACAGAAAAAACTCCTCATTCAAAAGAGATTAATCTAAACCTCAACATTCTCTGTGCTCATTTAAACATTTTATTAAAACAGCAATTCAAAAAGACCGAGTCAAAACTAAGTATTTTATTAATTAGAATTGAGATCCTAAACCAAATAGGACTCCCCAACCTAAAAATAATCTCGTCTTCAACCCAGAAAAGTTTCATTTGCCAACATTTAATGAACACTCAAGGGCCTACTACTGGGTAAGCAGACAAATTTTCTTTTACAAACAAGGTCCTGGGGGTTATAAAGATCCTGCAGATGACTAGCTTACCCTTTTCAATGACATCTAAAAATGACGATTTGGACAATGAAACTATTCGTAGAATTGGACACTAAATCACAATAGTGACCATTTTAAGTCTTTGTCTACCAAATATTTTACTAAAAGTTATTAAGCATGTAAATTAACTTAAAGGGTCAACTCTTAATTGTCTCCACAGTAAAAGAAATCTTTGGTACCAATAAATTAGAAGTAGGCATCAAAATACATTTTGCTTGTAGTTTTACAGTGTATTTTCAGAATTTCATTACAAATGTCTACATGTAAAAATGTGAAGGCCTCATTCTTCCATTACCCACACTATTGTTAGAGCAACAGCCCACCTGCTCCGAATTATTGATATAAATAAAGCACTAGGCTAAAATTCCTTCTGAAAAGGAATGGGTCACTCTCTGCAAGTTAGATAAAAAGTATTATAAATAAAGAATGAAGTAATTACTTTACTTTCCAATGTTCTTTCCCTTTTAATGTCAGCAGCAAGATATCAGAATAAAAATAATTCCAATAATCCAGAATATATCAATTTTAATTCTCCCATTTGATAGGGATCTAAGAAGAACAACAAAAATAAATTACAAAAGGGTGATTTAATTAAAATAAAGGGTAGATTGAGCAAGGGAAGAGGGTGGGCGTAGGGAGTATCTGTTGTCAATCAAGCCTTTTGTAAAATTAGGAGCATTATAAATCCTCCCTGCATTACACCCAGGGCCATGCACTCTGCACACGGACTCTGGACAATCCTTTGACAAACTTTGCGGTGGCAAGGTAACTTACAGAAAGTTATTAACATGTTTTCATTTTCAGAAGTGAAAAGGAAATAAAATATTCAAGACACATAGCTATTTTACCTTTCGAAATGTCTAGCCTAAAATTTTTTCTTAAATTCAGATTTTGCGAAGTTCCTACTCTCTCAGTCATTAAGTAGACACTGAAAACTACTTATGAATACTGTGAAAGCATGCTTTTTTTTATAACTCTAGGCCAAAGTGAACTAATTAAGATTTAATTCTAAATTGAGCCTGTGATCTGTGGATATAATATTGGAATAAAACCAATAAAAACTACTTTTGGTTAAGTCTGTTTACTTCTCAAATAATTTAATTTGGTAAATAATTTATATTCTTAGCCCAAGAGATCACTTTCAGAGTCTGAAAGATAAAACCAAAAATCAGTTCAACAGTTGTCAAAATGCAATGAATACAAACACTGACCACAACCTAAATTTCCATCCCATTCCACACAGACCACTTGAGGGGAGCTCAGCTCACTTCAGTCGTAAAACCATTTCTCGTTGCCAGCTTAGTGACTGGGCTGAACGTTGCTCAACAACATCACCTACGTGAAGAGCGCAGAGAGAGTGCTGTAAAGACTGACAGTGACTGAATCGGACAAGGGCGTCACGGACAGTCAGAACGTTTCAGAGCTGCTAGGGATCTCCAAGGTCTAATCGGGCACCCACACTTCACAGATGAGGAGACTGAAGCCCACACTGAGTCCTTTCATCAAATGACTCGACCGAAGTCACACTCCTACGTTCATGCAGTTACTGATTCTCGAACCGACTGAAGCTGCCGACGTGCCAAGGCTCCGGGCAGGTGCTGAAAACAGGCTGGGCGGCAGCATGCGCCATCGCCCAGGCCATCTTTCTCCCTGGTTTCCTTCAGATAACACCCTAATCAGTGAGAACTCGGCCAAGAGTTCTGCAGCCAAGAGTTCTGCAGCCGTAGGGTACCAGCCCACTTTCAGTTTCACACATTTTGAGTAAACACAGTTGGGCTGAACTTCAGAGAGGCCTCAACCGTATTCACCCTAAATGATTAAGCATTAACAAAAGGAAGGAAGTGCAGTGTTCTGAATGAGTCTCTCTCTGGTACATTCACAACATAAGGGAGTGCGAGCAGCCCTAACACACAGTCAAGTTCACAGACCAGACAGCTTACAAAATCAGAGGGACTCAAGGCATCAGGAGAGCTCAGTTAAGTCCAACAGCTCAACCTAACAAAGTGTGGAATGTAAAGATCTCCTCATTCCATTCAGATATCGGCATATTTTTCTGAGATGCCCATGTGTTAAAAAGACCTCCAAACTCACATCCAAACTAATGGCCCCTTCTAATAACACATGTATTTAAACCAGGCCTTTCTCCTTAAAAATGAAGTATCTTTGATTTCCATTTGATTAAAGGAAAATTAGAATACAAAAATAAACAGAGACGAAAATTGAACGCGCTGGCCCAGTTCAAATGCTATGTACAATCAAAACAGCAATAGCTCAAAAGGCCCATTCATGAGTTTTGCTAAAAAATGGGCCGTGCAGTGAACTTACCCATCAACACAAATCACCCCTCATTTTGCTTGGACTTTTTTTACATTCTTTAATAACAAGTCTGACACTTAAATGTTTTGGGTTTCTCAATTCACAGTCAGCTTCTGCATGGAGAAGTAAAACCCCACATGGATAGAGCTCTGAAATAAAACCACCTGTAAGTAAGGCACTTTGAAATACCACACGCCACTCACTGGGCACCAAAATGAACCACGGAACGTCCAGAGCTCTCGGCCAGATGACCACTGAGGGACTGCTGATAACCTACGACCTTCAGTGAGGCGCTGACTCGCCTGAATACATCTCCTCAGCTCAGGACGAAAAGTGCTATTATTGTGCTCTCCTAGTTCTCAAACTTCCAGATTTGATTTTTATCTAGAGCATCACAAGTTCTCATCTGAACATTAGGTTGGCCCTCTGGTGTCCGGTAAGCACTAAGACACAGTCTTGAGTGTGGATGAAAAATGGTTCCATCTTCTTTAAAATGCCAGATGATGTTTGCTGGGACGGGGGACCCATCTTTTGGACAGTGTTGCATGCCTACGTGATTCTTTTGCTCAGGAACCTCTGCACATAACTCCGTCACAGAATTGAACCTTATTTCTTTGTTTGAAGTATATTCAAAGAATTGATTGCCTCCTTGACCGTGGCATCCAAACAGTGAGAGGTTCGCCCCGGTGGGGTTGTTGTCGGGAGAATTATAATCTAAACACTCCGACGAGATCCCCGCGCTGCGGATAGCTCCATGCCAGCCGGGCCTGTCCTCCGGCACGTGCAAGTTTGAAAACACAGTTTTCAAATACCAATCAAAGCTCCTGCACTTCAGCCTTTCTCGTAGTAGTTTCCTTTCCGAAATATCCCCATACGCTTCCTTCCTCGCCGGAGGGTTACGGTTGTAGAAGTGCTCTTTGTACTCATCCATCCACACTTCCGCTGCCCGAGCCGTGTTCTGGAGGAAATTGGGCCGAGCGTAGGGCGCCCGCTTGGGGAACACGTGACCCACGTGGGAACACGGGTGGATCTCCAGTTTGCCGCCACACTGCCATACCCGGAAGGACAGCTCGAGGTTTTCGCCTCCCCACACCTCCATTCCCGTGTCATATGTCCCGAGGTACTCAAAGTATTTCTTGCTGACAGCAAACAGTCCTCCAGCCATGGTGGGCGACCTGATTGGGTCAATTCTCGACTTCCGCCTGTCCCTTTCATGTTTGGGGACAGAGTGCCATTGGAACGTTAAGCGCCAGTCGAACCCGCCAATCATGGGCTCTCCGGTCTGCATATAGAATTCAAAGGTATTCCAGTCAATGGTGTCGATAACAGGACAGACGATTGCTGTTTCGTCTTCCCCGATCCGCTCCAACAGGGGTTCCAACCAACCAGAATTACACTCACAGTGACAATCCAGGAAAGTGAGGACATCCCCAGTGGCAAAGGTGGCCCCAATCAGGCGGGCCCTCACCAGCCCTTCCCGCTTGTTGGTTCTTATCAAGCGGACCCGATCCAGGTTGCTGACGTAAGTCTCCAGTTGTGTCTTCAAATAAGCTCTGTCACTCAAGTCGTCCACTAAGATGATCTCCTTCAAAAGCACTGCCGGGGAAGTTTCTAGAACGCTGTGGATGGTGCGGAGCAGAGTGGACCAGGCTTCGTTATAGAACGCAATGACGACAGAGGTGGTGGGGAGGCTCCTGTAGTCAAACACCTTGGACTTACACTCGTACATTCTCCTGTCCTCTATGTGGCGGTGCAGGGAAATCCTGTCACTGAGGTAAATATTAATGGCATATCTCTCAATGAGGTCTTCCTGCTGCTTCAGCTCGGCCTCGCTGAGCTGCAGTTTGCTGGCTTTCCCCCACTCGCCAAGGGCACGGGCATCCGCCGGGGGCTTCTCGTACAGCGGGCGAGACACATCCCCCGCCTTCTTGTCGGGGTCCGAGAGCTGCCTCGGAGCAAGCTCCCAGGCCAGGCCAGCTCCTGGGGAGGCGTGGAAGGTGGAGACCGAGAGCTCCACCAGGATATAGGCCACAGTTAAAAGCCCCAGCAGCAGGCAGCTTTTGCCCGCCCAAGTCCACCTCACGGCCATCCGGCTCCTCGGGGCTCGGGCGCAGACGCGGTCACCAGAGTCACGACGCAGGGGAAGGGCTGCGGGACCCGCCACTTCGGCTCCCGGCTCAGGTGGGCGCGAGCTTCCCAGCAGGTCCCTCCTGTCGTGCGGGCGCTCCGCTGCCTCCCCGCCACAGGGACTTGCCAGGGGTCACGGAGCCCGCTCAGCCTCCGGCCTGCGGCACAGCCCCGGCTCGGCTCGGCTCCGCTCCGGCGCTGCCCCCAGCACGGCTCTCAACTTTTCACAAACTCTCCAGCCAACACCCCGCCCGCCCGGCGGAGGACACGCTCCGCCCCTTCCCACCCGCTCCTCCTAGCGGTGCGTTCGCGAACGGCCCCAGCCGGGCCCAGGCTGCAGGCGACGGTGAGCGACGGGATGGGGGCCGGGGACCAACGTGACCGACGTCGCCCCGGCTCGGGCCCACGCTAGCTGCGACTGCACCCCGCCGCGCCGGGTCTCCCCGAGTCTCCCGCCACTCTCAACCCCGACATAGGTCCTCAGGGGTTCTCCCGGGGACCCAGCGTGCACAGGAAGCAAGGTTTCCCACCAGCAGAGCGTCTGCCCCGCATCACAAAAGGGGAAAAAAACACCCAAAACCACACACACAGAGAATAAAACTCACCGAGTTGTTTGCTGTTGGGACTAAAGTCCACGGAGGCGATCGCAGCTTTGTGGCCCTTGAAATAACGCTCCAGGACGGGGTCCTCCTGGCAAGGAAAGTTGTCATGATTTGAAAGCTGGTGCAGACCTTGAATTCGGGGGTTCGGGGGTCGACGCTGTCCCCTCCCGCGGGGTCCGGCCTGCGAACGGCCACACGGACGCGGAGACCCCGCACGAGCACACGTGGGTGGCGCCGCAGGCAGACGGAGCGCGCCAGCTCCGCGCGTCCAGCCAGCCACGATGCTCTGTCCGCGCCGCCCAGGACCGAGCGCACCTGCGAAACCGCCCAGGCAGCGCGCTGCAAATGCAGGTTCCCAGGCCCCGCCGTTGGCGCGCGCCGGGGAGAGGCGGACCCCGGCTTCGGGGCTTCTTAGGAACCTCCCAGGTGATTCTGACGCAGGCGCTCTGCGGAAACCCTCCGAGAATTCCGGGGGGATATGGGACAACGGCAGGGGGCTGTGTCCGAGCTCCGGGGCGCGGCGAGGAGCGCGCCCGGGGCTGGGCTGGGCGCTCCCGACGCCCTGGGAGCAGAGGATGAGACGCGGGCACCCGGGCCGAGGGGCGGCCAAGAAGCCCGCCGTTCAGGACCCGGCTGCGGACACCTGCCTCCACCTCCCGCCAGGTGCGGGCGCCGCCACCACCTGGCCCCGCAGCCGGGGAGGCGACCCCCATCCCGTTCTTACCGGGGCGGAGGCCATGGGGGGAGCGGTGGGCAGCCCGTTCCTGCGGGTGGGGGAAACCGGGAGGAGGAGGGGCAAGAGTGGGAGGGGGGGACCGTGCGGCTCCCGGAACCGTCTGCCCCGAGCGGCGGCGCCTCCCGGTCACTACAACAACGGCGGCCCCAACGCCGCGCTCCAGGCGTGGCCAGCCGAGCCCCGAGGCTCCGCCGGTGCCGGAGGCCGCCCGGCCTGCGCCAGGCGGCAGGCGGGACGCTTCCAGGTCAGGTGTGACCACACACCAAAGCCAAGGTGTACGAACACTCGCGCTTCCCCTAGCTTGACACCAAGAAGGAGGGTGGTAACTGGGATAAGAAGGAGACCGAAAGGAGGGAAAGGATAGTGAGTCTACGATCGATGCACTCAGAGTTCTATTACACGTTAAAGGGACAGCGCCTGCGAATTTCCAGTAGGTGCCTGACTGACAACTTGTTTTGACGGGGGAGGGGGCTATGATCTGAGGTGAGGCAACTTGCTAGGTATTAATATATGCAAAGGAACAAAACCTCTAGAGGACAGATTTGAATTTATTTAATTACTTTTTTTACACAACGCCCTGCGTGGTATAAATATAAATTCTGGATAAACGTGATGAATGAATGAACGAAGGTTGTGCATCCACTTCATGCTTTTCCGCTGTGTTTCTATTCTAATCTGCTCATTTGTATGTGTTTTAGAGCAGCCAATTTATACAGCGGCATGTTTAAAGTCTTTAGGAAGACTTAGAAATACATTGTTTTTGTTTTGTTTACATTATTAGACCACCTAGTAACTATAGCCATTTCTACAGCATGCGTTCTTACACAGATCATTTGAAGCTGATAGAGTTGCAAAATGTTATCAACGTTTACAAGTTATGAACTTGATCCTTAGATGTTTTACATGTAATTGTAAAAGATCACAGAGAGACAGCTCATCCAGTTCCTTTTTTACTCGGCCTCAAAACAGTAAGGACTCAGCTGAAAATTACATATAGAGTAAGCATTCTTGGCAGCATAAGACAATATAACAGATCGCAGCTGGTAAAACACATGTTCTATGCAAATGAAAGGTGTACGACACACCTTAATTACAGGTTTTCTAACTGTTGTCTAGTGACAGAATTTAGTTTTAATGAATACTGTACATTGCAATTAGGCAGATAGGAGATAGCTTTAGATTGTCGTATCGGTTTAATTCGAGTATATGTTTGTGGACTATCTACTGTGTGTGTAGCCCTGAGGGACACAAAGGTCACTGAGATATTTTCCCTGCCCTCAAGAGCTCAGCAATATAGGTTTTTGAGCCTTATATTCTAGCATGCATAATGATGACTTAGGGAACCCCATTTCCAGATGCTGATGTAACATATGTGGGGTGGGGTCCAGGACCTTACAGATGTGCTATAATAAGCCCCCTTAAGTGGTTGCTGTGGGAGCCTCAGCTGTGTCCATGGGAAAACATTGGAGGGGATGCATCAAGCGTGTTGGTACCAGCAGCTTGTCAGCAAACTGTGGCAGGACTCTAAGCTTTGCTTCTTCCCAGCCCAGGCAGGTATGGATTTTTTTTAAAGGTGGGGCAACGGGGGCTGACATACTTGAAAATAATGCTGGATTCTTCTGGGAATGTAAAATGGTCTAGCCCTGTGGAAAAGTTTAATAATTCCTTAAAAAATGTTAACTCCTATGTATATACCCCCAAGTATTGAAAGCAGGGTAGATACTTGTACACCAATGCTCATAGCAGCATTACTCACAATCGCCAAAAAGTGTAAAAAACTCACATTTTTAACAGATGAATCGTAAATAAATGTGATACATACACACAATGGACTGTTATTCGTTCATAAAAAGGAATAACATTCCAATACATGCTAGAATATGGGTGAAACTTGAAAACATTATGTTAAGTAAATAAGCCAGACACAAAGGAATGTGTATTGTATGATTCCACTTATATGAGGTACCTGGAATGGGTGGACTCAGAGAGTTACTGGGAGCTACTGGGGCTGGAGCTAAGAGAGAATGGAGAGCTATTGTTTAATGGGTGCAGAGTTTCTGTTTGAGAGGATGAAGTTCTAGAAATTATAGTGGTGATGATTGCAAAACACTGTAAATGTACTTAATGCCAGATAATTCTACACTTAAAAATAGTTAAGACTTCAGCATTTCTCATAGCCCAGACATGTCTAATATTGGGTACCAAAAAAGTTGGAGATGTAGAAACTAGCTCTGAAGAAAACAAATTTTTAAGTACGGATTTTTCTCTTTTAGTAAAATTCTTTTAACTTTTTATGGAATTATCAAAAAAAATACATGTTTTTAATTGAACAGAAGGAAAAAAATCACCTATTGCCCCATCGCCTAAAAGCTGAATTTAAAAATTATCATCTACCTAGAGTGTGCTCACTATATGACAGGTACTCCTCTATGTATGCACCTTCCAAGTGTTGACATTTAATCCTCACAAGAATATGATTAGAGAAATGTTGTTGTCACCATTTCCATTTTACAGATGAAGAAGTTGACATGCAGACATGTCACAAGTTACTTTCCCTGGGACACAACTAGAAAGGGGCAAAGCTTTAAATTTCAGTGGGTACCTCTCAACTCAACTCTCTTAATCAGTAAGTCATGATGCCTTTTGCATCGATTGCAATTATGTTGCAAATACGTAAAAATGTAACATTCTGTATCCTAGACTAACAGTAAGTTTTACAGTAAGGAAAAAGAGTAACATCTCCTTTGTTTCCATTCCACTGCCCTCCTCTGTTACCCTAAACTGCCCCTCGCATGGTTCTTTTCCATATTTGATTTTCTCTTGCTATTCCCCCCTGCCTTTGCAAACAGCAAAAGCTCAGATGAACATTTGGAAATGTGGCCAAAGTTGGGGGCATTTTTCCAACCTCAAGTCGGCTTGACTTCATGTAATTCTACTTGTTACAATAATTATTTGAGATACCCCATCACCACCACCAAATTGCAAACTTAATCACTTGGTTGGGAATCACAACATTTGAAAATCTGTGAGATACCATTGAAGGCCAAATACTAGGTAGGGCAGACTGACCCTTTAATTGTCACCCCCTTTTCAGATCCCCCTCAAATCAGAAACTGCACTTATCCACTCAACCACTAAAATGGGTTGCTTTTATTTTAGCTCCGTTCACTCCAAAAGGGTCATTTACTTCATAAATTGAAAATTCAGGCAGAGCACAAAAGTGCCATCTACTATGCACATTTCCATGTGTCACGTGGAGTGAACACACTTTGTAGCCTGTCCCCAGACACTGTAACTCTCTTTTGGATGAAGTTGCTCCAAAGTATAGGAGAGGACACAGAAAGGAAAGTACCAGGTCTGTGTGAATCATTGAAGCATTAATTAACCTTTTTTTTTTTTTAAGACTGCCGAAGCCTACAAGTCAGAGCCCCAGAATTGCAGTTCACAGGTGCCCCTCACGTAACCGCAAATGTGTAATCTTTATTCAGGATGAGCTCAGCAAGAGGTTACTACTTGGGACTCATCTTGTGTGACTTAGTGACATTCTCTATGGAACATAACTTGGGTCCCCAGGCTATATTGATATATTCATTCCACAAATATCACTGAGCACCCTACTAAGAGCCAGGCTGTATATAAGGTATTAGACATATAAAGATAAGTGAAAATAGGTACAAAGGTAGAAAACTCACGTACCTTATGCCCTGACAGATAACTAAAATGAGTGAGGCAGTCCAAAGAAGATGAAAACACAAATTTGAAAGGATATATGCACCCCAAATCCATTATAGCCTTAATTACAATAGCCAAGATATACAAGTAACCTCAGTGTCCACTGATAAATGAATAAAGACCTCTCTCTCTCTCTCTCACTACTCAGCAATAAAAAAGAATAAAGTTTTGCCATTTGTGACAACAGGATGGACCTAGAGGATAGTATGCTATGTGAAATAAGTCAGACACAGAAAGACAAATACCATGTGAGTTCACTTACATGTGGGGTCTAAAGCACAAAACTGAGAGGAGGCCCTGCCTTGGGGAATTATCCACCCACATCTAGCATGCCTGCTCTGGTGCAAGGATGCTCCATGCAATAAAGCAATAAATCCTAACTTTTTTTCTGTAAGAGCCCACAGGAATTCACACCAATGTGTAAGAGCCTACCAAGAATTCGCACCAATATGTTAGGATCACCAATCGAAAGGCAACTGATTGCTTCTTTGTCTAAAAGCCTGTAAGGCCTGCGAGCTCTGATTCCTTTTCTATCTTTGGTATTCGGGTGATTCTTTCTGCTGGGCCTAGTTTCCTGCAACAAAACAAATGAACAAACAAAACAGAAATAGACTCATAGATACAGAGAACAAAGTGATCGTTGCCAGAAGGGAAGGGGCTGAGAAGATGAGCTAAAAAGGTGAAGGGGAATAAGAGCTATTAATGCAAACTTGCAGGTGTAAAGTAGCTGAGCCACTGTACAAAGTAATTATGATACTGACAGAATATATCAATGTCATAATGCCTTTGTACAGTGACTGATGGTTACTAAACATCGTGATCACATCGTAAAGTATATAAATGTTGAATCATTATGGTGTATGTCCAAAACTAATACTAGTGTATGTCAACTGTACCTTAATAAAAATAAAAAATAAAAATAAATTTAAAAACATGGAGGCAGGCTAGATTGAAAGGTTGCCAGATGCAATACCAGGTGCTCTAACCAAGTTGCATAAATTGCATGGGACATACTTACACTAAAAACAATAAAATAAAATAACATTGCTGTTTAACTGAACTTCAACTTTAAGCTAGACACCTGGCATTTGTATTTGCTAAATCCATCAACTCTCGGTAGATGGGAACGTGGAAGAACAGGAAACTCCCCTAAAGGGGGCTGATGCTACTTGGTCTCAGGAATTGCCCAGGCGGAATGCAGCCCCAGGGTTAGCAAACCACTGATAAGCTGGAAATCCAGAATTTTAGTTAAAATCTCCCTAATTTTAAACACTGTGAAATTTGGAAACCCTACAGCCAAGAGAGCAAACCAGAACATTCCCCATCTGGAGACGGGTGGATATGAAGAGAAGGAGTGCCAGGGGCTGAGCTGAGTGGGCCCCCCACTTTCTTCCTAACTCTGGGGCTACTCCCCCAACCCCAGGACCAGGAAGCAAGAGGAGAGAGGCCAGGAGTGTCCCTCCCGGGTCATCCCTCCCCCGGGGAACTGGAGCCGAAGAGTAAGTGCTCCAGCCCCCAACACAATAGGCAGTAAGCACCCCACATCCTAACGGGAAGGGCTGGAATACAGATGCAGGGCTCACAACGAGGGGGCACAAAACGAAAATGAAAATGTTATGTGACACAGTAACCACCTCAAGTGTTAGTTTGGAAATAAGCGTTTCTGAGGGGAGTGTGTGCCCGTTGCCCACGCCCGTGCGGGATATTTCTCTCCCTCCAGCCTGCTGAGAGGACATGAAACACCTCTTGGTGTTGGCTGAGCACAGTGACTGTGAGGGGACCCGGACCGGTGCAATCGAGAGGCTTTGGCAGGCTGGCTGCTCTGAGGGCAGAGTGCAGGCCGCCCAGGGCTCAGACGGTTCCCAGTGAGGATGAGAGGAGGGTGCATGCTGTCTCTCCAGCAGCAGATGGGGGAGAGAGCGAGCATGCCTGCAGCCCGGGAAGACCGGAAGAGAGGCCGCAGACCCGGCAGGGGGAGAAGTGAAAGTCACCCACAGAGAGAAATGTGGCACCCACATCCCCATCCTCAGTGACCTCCACGGGTTACCATAGCCTGGAAGTCAGGGGGAGACAGAGCTCACTGAAGCAGTCTCTGCAGCTCAGCCTCCTGAGGCCCAGAGCAGAGTGCAGAGGAGACCCAGAGGGACAAACAGCGACCACCCAGCAGGAAGGACAGAAAATACCAGCAGACAGCCTGTGGGGCCTGAGATGCCCCCGAAGGTTTCCAAGTTAGGAGCACCGCTGGCCTCTAGAGGGCGCTCAAGGATTTCGCTCATTTCACTCAGGCCGAGGGGAAAGCGTCACTAGAGGTCCTGGAGGTAACACCCGCCAAGGAAAGAGCGAGCCCTGGGCTAGGGGATGGACAAGAGGTGCAGAGGGATTGATTGCCCCTAGGATGGGAAACGTCCCTTCTGCACTTAGATTTACGGCATTTGGATTGGTTTGGAATGACAAGTGAAACAAGCGAACACTTACTATCACTGCCTGCCAAGTTCTTGGCTCTCATCCACTGCGCGTCTGTGAGGTAGATGCCACTGTATCCCCAGTGACATAGATGTGAGACAGAGCCTCGATGGGAACCCACATTGCACTGGACCGCTCTCTGGTTTGTTTTGGTTTATTTTTCTCCCTGCTTTAGTCAACGGGGTCAAAGGTCGCCCTTGGTCAGAAGGCCCAGCAAAACTCAGGCAGAGTCTAGCAAAAAGGAGACCCGGAAAGAGAGGGAACTTTCTATGTTGGGATTTGTTCTGCATCTAACGGGTTCAAGCACGCGTTTAAAGACTGACTACTGGCCACCTGCCAAGCTGCGAGCCCGGTGCCAGGCATCCCCGGGCCAGAGAGAGTCACTACACACAGAGCGCCGCCTCGGAGAGCTCAGAGTGCAACCCAGTGGGTGGGAGAGACAGAGGCACGTGTGGCCGGACGCTTCCTGGACAGCCTTCGGATATGCGATGGAATAGTGCTCGTCCACGCGAGGGGGCGGGTTCTTGCATCGGGGGCCGCGTGGGTGGACCTGGAGGGTGTCGTGCTGAGCGCAGTACGTCAGACAGCTGCACTGTGATTTCACTGACACGTGGCAGCTCAGAACAACGCAAACAAACCAGAAACAGCTACAGAGAACAGGTATCACCTGGGGAACTTGGGGGCTAAGGAATTTGGTCGGATTTGGAGGGTGACCTGACACATACGGGGGTGGGGTGGGGGGCGGGATTCTGGCTGAACCCACTTCACAGGATTCTCGCTAAAATTCAGAGGTGCAAGTTGACGTCTAGTTGGGGGGCAGATTCAGAGGAGCCGGCTTAAAGTTTGGTCAGAGAGAGACTGTTAGAAACTGCACCCCCATCCCAATTTGCATCCCCGTCCCTGGCCACCACCGTTCTGCTTTCCGCCTCCGTGACTTTGACCACGCTATGCGGGATGACAACAGATTTTTCCCTTTTGTGTCTGACTTGCGTGTTTCATTTTAAAAGTGGGCGCCCCTGAGCGCTGGGCTGCAGGCAGCACGGGTCCCGCCAGGGGGGAAGGCCGTGAGGGGACGGGAGGTGGGGCTGGGGGGCGGGGCGGGGGGACCACGAGAGGCGGGTGCCCCGCGCGGGGCTTCGCGTGCGGATTCGGCGCAGAAGCCCGCGACTCATTGGCGCTCGGGGCCCAGCGCTCGGGGGCGCACCAATCGCCGAGCATCGCAGCGCGGGGAGGAGCCCCGGGGACGGCTGGGCGCAGACCCCGCCTGGCGCGTGCCCGCTTGCGGCTGCGAGGGGCGGGCGCGACCGCCGCCCCTGCGCCCCGGCTAAGCTCGGACTCTGCCGCTCGACCTGCTGCACGCCCGGCAGCGGCGCCGGGCCTCTGCCCGCAGGTAAGACGGGTCTCCACCCCTGTCGGCCCCGGGCTCTTTCCCCCGGGGCCCCACTCGTCCCCGGAGCGAGGCGGCCTCGGGGCTCCCTGCCGCGTGACCCTCGGTGCCAGGCTGACTTTTGCAGCCCCCCATCCCTCACGGAGGCGGGTTTGCGCGTCTGCAACCTCGGTCCCTCCTGTGTGACCCCCTCACCGCCACCCCCACACGGATGGCGGGGCGCAGAGGGGTGTGACCCAGGTTAGAGCCCCAGGGAGCTGGGCGTCCTGGAAGGGTCTGCAGGAAGGGTTTCATGCTCTTCCTGAAATGACCCCCAGCACCGTGAGGGGCGGGTGCGGTGTGGGCTCATGGTTCCCAAAGCGTCCGCAGGTTCTACCGGATTCTTCGTTAGAATTACGTGAGCCACGTGTGCGTGTGTAACGTGCACGGGAGCCGGTGAAGTTAATTTAGTCATGCTGTATTTAACTCGGTGTAGCTAACTCAGCACGTACTCAATCTACAGTCGCCCCCCACCCCCACTTAACCACACTTTAACTATTTCCAGTCTGTTACTGGGGTCAACCACAATTTGAAAATATTATGGAAAATTCCAGAAATATTCCTACGTTTTAGGTTGCACCCCGTTCTGAGCAGCGTGGTGAAATCTTGCAGGTGTCCCGCCTGGGCTGGGGGTCTTCCCTGTGTCCATGCTGTAGACCTCACCAGGTCACCAGATCAGCTGTCGGGGTATTGCAGTGCTTGTGTTCAGGTCACCCTCATTGTGCTTAATAATGTCCCCGAAGACATTCATGTAAATTTTGTTAGAGTATCTTGTTCTCCTTACTCTATTTTATGATTGTTGTTACTCCCTTACGGTGCCTAATTTATACGTTAAACCTTAGCGTGGGTATGTATGCACAGCACAAACCATCGTACATGTAGGGTCCGGTGCTGTCCGCGGTTCAGGCATCCTCTGGGGCTCTCGGACCGTACGTCCCCCGCGAATAAGACAGGACCATAAAGAATTGTAATGAGCTAGCTCGCATGATTTTTTCTCTGCTAAGTCTTTGAAATTTGATGTATATTTTACCCTCTTGCTACATGTCAATTCAAATGAGCCATGTCTCAAGTCTCAGGAGCCATGTGTCGCCAGGGGCTCCCATGCTGGACTGCACAGGCCGAAGGATTTCCGGCCAAACTCCTTGCCGTGGTATTCACTGCTTGTCACACCCGGCCTCTCTTTATCTTTCTCTCCCTGCTGCTTGTCCAGGATGGCTACGCCCTCACCTCTCGAGACCACCTGCATCCCCCTGTACACCTTTGCTCAAGCTGTGTCTTCTACCTGGGATGCTCTCCCTAGGCCTTTTACGGGGTGCAGCTTCTTGCTCAGGGGCTTTTCCTGACTCCCCGAGGCCCCGAAGGGCTTTATCACTCCCTCCTTAGTGCTCCCCAGTACGGTATTCATGGCTGGATTAGAACGCTTCCCAATGCCGTGTCACTGTCCTCGAGGCCGTCTCCGTGGCTGACCCGCTGGTCTGTGTGAGGGAGGTTTGAGCCGGAGTCGCCCCCACGTGCAGGTGCGCGCGCACGCACACGCACGCACATACGCACATGCACGCACATACACACACGCACGCACACGCGCACACACACTCAGGTGGAGTCAGTGGCCACGAGGCGGGCGGTTCCAGACGGACACAGAAAAGCGTCTCCTGCCTTTTGTCCCCTCCCTGTCTGACACATGGGACCGCTGAAGCCCAGCACTGAATTCGGATGGCCAGCCAGTGAGCCTCAACATGGATGCAAACAAATGGGGCCATTCTCCTGGAAAGGAGTTGGGGGGCGTCTCGGGGCTGAGGGATCGACTAGCACACGTGGGTCACGTGACAGGAGGGGAGAGGAGTGAGGGGACACACCGGGCCCTGGTAAGGATGCGAGGCAGGTTCAGGTGTGATAAGCAAAGGGTGTCACTGCCAGACCACAAGGTGCAGAGCAGTGACAGGTGACAGGAGTGCTGGCCCGGGAAGGGCAGGGGAGGACAGGGTCAGAAGGGTTAGGGAAGCCCCCGGAGGGAGCAGAGGAGAGAGCGCCTGCGTGGTGAGGACGTCCGTGTGACACTGGGAATCTCACATACAGAGCGGTGCCCTTCTCAGTCTGTAGAATGGGAAATAGACTCAGGCATTCAGAGAAGTCAAGTGACTGCCCCAAGGTCACGCAGCCCTTTAAGGCTCCCAAGCCCTCCCTGCCAGCTTACCCAGCCCCACCCACACCTGCAGCCACCAAGGGCCCCACCATGGCGCCTAGGAAGACCTGTCTGGGGCCCAGTGCCAGGCCTGCGCACTGTCTCCCTCACCGTCTTCTACCTGGGGGCTGCGATGACACCTGTCTACGGGGGCCTGCCTGGCGCCTTAATATTCTGCCTGGTGCCTCTTGCCAATCAATTCCGGGCGTCTGCAGTGTGACTGTCGGTTAGTGGCACCGGGGAGGTGACTTAATTACACCAGTATAAATAGACTCTGCCCGGCGATCCCAAGGCTGCTTTCCTTCCTGTTTCCCACCCTCAGTGCCCCCCTCCCTCCCCCCTTCCATGCAGCCTGGCTGAGCGGGGCCCCCACACTTACACCTCGAGTTTCCTATCTGGGGAACAGGCCCCGAGTTCCTCAGGAACCAATGCGAGAGGGACCCAGGAGTCCCCATTCTCTGGGCTTTTCCGTACCCCGGGTACCAGGCGGCAGGGGACTGAGGCCGTGTCCCCTCCCAACATCCCCGTCCCTCTGCGTCCGGACGCCTTGTCCCTGGCAGCCCGGGGTTCTTGTTCATCCAGGCTGGGGAGGAGGAGGTCATGCATGATCACGTGTGACGCCTCATGGCCGGTCAGTGTTGCGCCTTCTCTGGACCCTTCTCCTCGGCCTCTCTCATCCCTCCCCGTGTCCCTCCCGCGCTCGCTCCGTGCCGGCAGGACCAGTGGGGACAGGAGGGGTGCAGGGCTGTGCCCTCTCCTCCTGGCCCTGTGGTGGGTGGGGACTGGTGCGTGAGGGGTGGCCCTGACGCTGTGGCCCCCACCCACAGGCACCATGCCTCCCACGAGGACCCAGCCCCTACGCAGGGCCCCTCAGCCAGCCGGAACTGCGTGGGGAGGAGGTCACCCTGCAGGTGGCAGATGCCCTGTAGTACCTGCAGCCGGTCTCAGCGACATCTTCAGCAGGTGGGTGCTGCCACCCCCCACCGCCTCCCCCATCTGGGGCTGCGCCCCGCCCTGGGCCCTCATCGCCTCGCGCTCCTGAGTCGTGTGCTCTTCCTCCCACTGGGGGGCGCTGTCCCTGCCCCCCGCAGCCCTTACGCTCAGGGCAGTGTTGCCTCCTTAGCTGCAGGGGTGACTGAGGGGGCCCCCGGTCCGGTGAGAGCCATCTGGCAGAGAGACCCCAGCTAGTCACCTGCATGTGAGTTATTTCATCGTAACTGGCCAGACCTGGTTTTAGTCATTTGGTGACAACCGATGCACAGCCTGATCCGTGTACCTCCGTGGGCCTGTCGGGCACTCGCTCCCGTAACCCTCAGGACAGCTGTACCAGCCGGGGCTGTGGCCGTCCCCTGCTTACAGATGAGGACACGGAGGCCCGGAATGGCTGCGAGGCTTGCCCAGGTGGCAGCCAGGGGTCACACCGCTTGTGGCTCTGCAGCTCCTGCTGCCTGTGGGGGGAAGACAGGCTGCTGGGAGGGTTGTTAGCGGGAGGCTGGGCTCACTCCGGGGGCGCCGAGAGGGCACGAGTAGGGAGGACACCTGCGGTAACATCTGAAGGGCGAGCGCGAGTTGGGCTGGGAAGAAGAAGGTTCCAGAAAGGAAGAAGTGCGTGAGCTAAGGCTCTGAGATAGGAAGGACCTGAACAGACGCGGCGGGGGGCTCGGAAGTCACACGGGCTTTTGAGGGGGTGCGCCGGTGGCATCGTGCCCTGCAGGGCCTGGCACCAGGCTCGTTTCTCAGGCACGGAGGGCGTTTGCTGCTTCCTCGCCGGTCCGGGTCCGTCCTCTGGGCGGGTCCTGTCTGTCTCTGCCCATGAGCAACCTGAGATGGGCCCATACGGTGCCTCAGTGGGGACCCCTCGTCCTACCCAGTGGGAGGTCCCTGACCACCTGCCTCGGGTTCCTCTCGTGGCCCGAGCCACCCCCCACCTCCTGCTGGTACCCCATTCAGGAACCCCATACTGCATCACCGGGCGACCTCGTCCTCCTCCTTCCGGAGCCTTCCCCAGCGGGAGCAGGAAACGGGGTCACTGGCTTCAGTTGGACTCTCCTGCCTGTCCCCTGCCCAGTGACGTGCTGCCCACCCCAAACCTGTCCGAATGTCATGGAACCTGGGGTGGTGCCCCGAGTGGTCCGGGGGAGTGGACTTTGGAGCAGATGTGGCCTCAGCGCGCGCTGTGTAACCTTGGGCAGGTGGCTCAACCTCTCTGTGTGCACGTCTGTCACGTGGCCGTAGTCGTGGCGTCTTCTCAGAGGCGTGTCGTGACAGGCACACAGCCAGCGCTCAGGACATGCCCGCGGGCTGCCCCCGGTGGTCCTCCGTTCGCCTGCTCTCAGGGGCCGTGTGAAGGGGCCAGGCCCCCCGTGAGCTTATGTTTATGCTCAACCTGCCCAAGGAGCCATCAGGAAGAGGACGCAGGCCTGCGAGGGCTGTCGGCCCCAGGGTGGCCTCCTGCGCCCCGTAAGCAGGACACACGCCGGGAGCAGTGTCCCAGAAGGATCGGGCCGCGTGCCCCCGTCCTCCCAGGGCAGCGCTGGGCCTGCAGCCCACCAGCCTCGCCCCTCCCGGCCTTTGGCACGTGTGTGAGCAGGCGAGCGGGAGGGGAGGGGGTAGGGTGCCTCCCAGGAGCCCCCAGAACCAGGTGGCAGGTCACCCCACTGGCCTCCCACCACGTGCCCCCCGTGCCGGAGCCTGAGGGACCCTGAAGACGTGCACGGCGTGGTTCCTGTCCTCAGGGACCCTGCACCCTGACACGGGAGGGCAGTGGGTCTGGGTGGGGCCTTAACCGCGTGGCGTGAACGGTGTGGGCCTCTCAGGACTCGAGACCAGGGACACGTAAGCGTCAACCTCAGCGCCCCAGACCGGTCCGAGCAAAAGCAGAGGTGGCTTTGGAGCTGAGGGGCGTCTGTCGCGCCTCTAGGACCCGGCTTTGCATCCGTTGTGGCCTGGCTCTCTGCCTCCGGGTTGGCCCCGGTCCCGGACAGGCCCTGCTCTCCTGGTAGCAAGGTCACGGCCAGCGCGGCCTGAGTGCCTGCGTTCAGGTTCGGGGCCAGCATCCCTCGGAAGGTCCCCTCACTCACTGCCCTGGCTTGGTTCTCACATTTATCCCAGAGCCAGCTGCTAGGGCGAGAGCGGGGTGACACCGACTGGTCACACGTGACACACCTCGGTCACACACGCTACCCTGAGCTCTGGGTTTAGTCCCACCTGACGTGCAGGGGCCGAGCCTGCGGGAGTGACGGGTTCTGCTTGGAAACGGGGGCTGCCATGTGAGTGAGGAGGAAGGCGGTGCCGGTGAGGAGAACCACATGCCCCACCGCACGTGGTCCGGGAAGGTCCTGGAAGGACAGGGGCCTGAACTCGGCCACAGGAGGGACAGGCCATCCGCTGGGCTCTAGAAACAGGGGTTGGGGGTGGGGAGGGCAAGGCTTAGAGGCCAGAATGGGGCACATAGTGTGTGGGAGCGGGGGTGGGGGTTCCCTGGCTCCCGTGGTCGTTACCTGTTGCATGCCGTCACCTCCTACACTCAGAACACATCAGGGTGTGAAGAGCCACCTTGCCACGTCCCTGGGCCCTGCCCACCCCCCCCCCCCCCCCCCCCCCC
>PVJL010005960.1:0-99604 GCA_004026885.1 Lyroderma lyra | reverse complement strand
CACCCATCAAAATGCAACGCTGAATGCTCATTGGGCAGACCTCAGAGGCCGGACGCTGCACGGGGGGCGAAGGAGGGGAGGCGGGAAACAGCTTAGTGGGTGCGGGGTCGCGCAGTTTTCTCCGCTAGGCTGCTGAGAGCTTGCGAAATGGCGGTGCAGCCAAAGGAGACTTTGCAGCTGGAAAGCGCGGCCGAGTTTGGCTTCGTGCGCTTTTTCCAGGGCATGCCAGAGAAGCCGACCACCACGGTGCGCCTCTTCGACCGGGGAGACTTCTACACAGCACACCGGGAGGACGCGCTGCTGGCCGCCCGGGAGGTGTTCAAAACCCAGGGGGTGGTCAAGTACATGGGACCGGCAGGTGAGGACTGGGACGGCGTGGCCTCAGGAGAGACCCTGCAGAGTGGCCTCCGGTGAGGGCCCGCGGGGGCGGGGACCTGGGTTCCCTGTGGGGAATTGCGCTTTCTCGGCCCTTGTCTGGCCAGGTGGGGCGCCCGCTGCTCCCTGCTCTGTCTCTTCCCTGAGTCTGTTCCTCTACAGCTACCCCAAAGTCTAACTAATAACATACATGTAGGGACTGTTTACTACGTGCTAGATGTCGTGCGAGGCGTTTTAATACATTGTTCTATTTAATTTTCCAGCAGTTGCCTGGGTCTCTGATCCACGGCCCCGCCTGAGCCCTGTGAATCTGATCACAAACAACGTCAAATTTCTATTACAAACACCAGTTCAGAAGTGAGGTCTAGAATGAAAGGGGGTTTGGAGACCATTTTATGTCACTAACATCATCTTGCCCCCACTCGATTTATACCGCTGGGCCAGCACAGGGACACATAATGGACTGTTGAGAAGCAGTGTGGTCAAGTGGTCAGGACTGCGTATTCTGAGCCAGATTGCTTCGATACAAGTTGCGGCTCCTCCACCTACTAGCCGTCTGACCTTGCGTTAGTAAGGAATGTTTGTGCCTCAGCTCAGCATTCAGTGCCCTTTGGCCCCATCACCAACATCTCCTTTGAAAGCTACAGAATTCTCACCCTGTGTGGGCTAGGTGTTACGGATGTTTTATGTTCATCGCTTGCCTCCTTGGCTCCATTGTGATAGTGGGAAGAGCATTTTAGGAGCGAGTAAGGAGTTGTGGGTTTCTAGTCCTGCCTGTGCCACATGCAGATGGAATGTTATTGACAAAAGATGTTTAATTCATTAGATAGAAATTTATTGAGTTCTGCCGTTATTATGGATACTGGGAATACAAAAAGATAATTCCTCCACTTTCACAGAGTTCCTTCTGGTGGAGAGGAAGCCATAAAAAATTACAATTGAGGATGAAGAACTCTGGAGGTATACTTCATAACAAGTTGTTGAAGGGTCATAGAGGCAGGATCGCCAGAGACTGGAGACATCAGGAGAAGCATTATATTAGAGATTAAATTTCACTTCAGTCTTGAAGGACTAGGAGTTTACTGAGGAGAGGGCCTGAAAAGAGGTAGATTAGTATTCGTGGAACAGGAAATGAGGGAGGAGAGTGGCTCAGGTAGGTGAGTTTAGATAAGTTCAGGCTTTTTATGTTGTGCTGAGAATTTTATGCTGTAGGCAGTGAGAAGTCTGAAGACTTAATTTAAGCAAGGATGGAGTGATGTGTTGGATCATTTCTGCTGTAATGTGGAGGACAGGGTAGAAGAGGCAAGAGTACAGAGGTATGGGGACCAGTTAAGACCAGCCAGAGATAGTTATGGGTGGCTTCGTAGTTAATGATGGTTTAAATTACTTTTCAGTTCTAAAGTGAGTATATGACTTGTTAGTTTAGGCTAGTACACTTTCTTCTCTTGTCTTTCTATTAGACAGTTTAGAGTAAACATTTTAAATGGTGTAAAAAGTTCTAAACATATATTTTGTATAAATTGGATCACTGATTTTTCTAAGTACCTGTTAATCCTAATACTTTTTTCTGTTTAATTTAGATAGTGAAAGGAATAATGGATGGATGCTAATAAGCATTACATCCATTTATTGGGAAGGGAATTTAGTATGAACATTCAGGAATCTTTTATATTGGAGTGTGGACCCCATCTCCTCTCAGAGATGACTTTCTGTTGATCATTTTTCTCTCTCTTCTCTGTCTGGTTTATTCTATTGGCATTTATATTTATTTACATCCTTTTAACTATTCTTAATCTTTAACATCTTCTATACGTTTTTATAATGAAGTCCCATGAAGTGGGTTTTTATCCAGCTCCAATTTCTATATGAGGAATCTGAGTCACAAAAAAAGAAAGTTACTTAACTTTTGCCTCTTTCAGTGTCAGAACTCAGCTTAGAAGTTATCTCCTCTTGGAAGCCTTTCTTTCTTTCTTTCTTTTTTTTTTTTTTTAAGATGTGAAACAAAGAGATAGTTTGAGAGAAAGAACATTCCAAAGAGGTCAGATTGGGCTCTAGCAGGAAAATGGCTCAAGAGCCTTGGAAGCCTTTCTTAACTCCCATAAGGCTGCTCCTCTTAGGTGGTCCCCTTCACCCCAGAACCTTCGTCCTACCCTAGACACTTCACTCTATTGCCCATCTATCCCAATAAACTGAAAGCTCCTGGAGGACAGGAACTTCATCTTAAGCAGTCTCCACCTCTGAACTCCCCCAGCACCTGGCACAATGCCCACATGAAGTAGACACATGGTAATTGTCAGCTGAATGAAGATGGAGGCTCTATATTATTTTTAAAGACAATAATGTACCAACCAAACTGAGGTTATTCCTTCTGCTGTACCCCAGGTGGAGGCTGGGTAGCTTTCTTTTCCTATTCCCCTTATTTCACACCAGGAGGTCAGTCCTACTTCCTAGCTAGTCTGACTTAAAGCATATCGTCTAGCTCAGGCCTGAGCAAAATTTCAGGGCAAGGGGTACTTATAATATTTCTCCAAGTATTGTTGTCCACTAGGTATTTATTTTATTATTTGGGTGGTCACCCCAGAATTGCTTGGCGGTCCACTGGTGGACCACGATGGACATCTTGCCCAGCTCTAGCTGGTCTGGCTCTTCATCAGGAAGTAGCTGCACTTCAGATGCTCCTTGGTAAATATGACTCAAAATATACTGCCACCCAATGTGTTACAAAAACTCTTGAGAAAGATAGTATCTTGGGAGGACAACCTTGGACATCTTATGTGTAGGTTGGTAATAAAGGTAGGGGAGGTTGTGTGAGGGAGAGGTATCACCTCTTTTGCCTCTTCTGTTTTTCAATAAAAAGACTGAACTATTGCTTTGGAAAATACTACTCAGAGCCAGGCAGATAACATTGGTGTGCAAAGTAGTCAGGTGGGGCTAGTATATCTATGAATGTTTGTTCATCCTGTGATACACATTCAAATTCAAATTTAAAAACTGCTGGCCAGACAGTTTTGCTGGTGGCATATCCTTTTGGAGAATGGTTTAAGAGCTGTTTAAGAATTATGCCAGATTGGTGTATTTTTTCCTTTCCCCAGAATTGTTTTTGCTGGATCGGACTTTACATTTTGCCTTTTAAATTGAAGGATGATATGAATAACAGTATTTTGAAACTCATTGCTGTACTTACTGGAAGTTGCTGACGATATTCACAATGGCAATTATAAGTGTTTCTGGGAGAAATTCCTCTCTAATTTTTGTATTAACTCTGGTTCAGTGCTTTCCTTGAGCAAGTTTTTTTTAATGATGTTTCATCATGAATAATGTTACTTATGTGGAATTCAGGTAGATGTGCTGATAAGGTTTGCCAATCATTGTGGTCTGCCTGGGACTGAGGGGGCTCTGGAAATGCTGTACTTCAGTACCGAAACTGGGAAAGTCTTGGGCAAATCAGCACCCTATGTGCTAGGCAAAACCAGGAAGTTATTTAAATGGGGTCTACCATTCCATTCTTAGGTTCTGATCCTGAGTGAATGTTAGGTGGGAGATGAGAGTCTGCTGCAGCCTAGAGAGTGGCCTTAATTCCCCATATATGCCTGTGAGAATATGAGTGCATTTAGACTCAGCTGATCTGCACCCATGGGGATTGGTAGATGCCAGGTAAATGTAAGTAGACTCTGTTAACAGTTAAGCTTGAGAGTGACAGTTGCTTGAATTGGGGATAACGAGAGTCTCCTGTAACGTGCCTTGCTGAATGGGATTCTCAGGTAAACAATTTTCATGGAACTTGCTTTTTAAATGCAAGCTAAAAAAAGAGCAATCTAGTATTTAAGTCTATAAGAAAATGTGGCTGTCTTGAACATACTGAGTTGAAAATTGATGGCCTAAGTGGTATTTTAGTAAGAATTTGAACTGCTTAAATTTAAAGATGGGAGATTTCATGAAAAAAAATTTAGATTTTGAGCTTTTGAAAAATCTACCTAGTTGGAAACTCTGGGAAAAATACCCCTGCAATTCAGCAGTGGTTTGGAACTGAGTAGCTGCTCTCTCTGACCTGAGTGAATCTGGATTCCTCCTTTGCCTGATGTACTTTCCTCCTCGTCACCCACTATCCCAAATATCTCTTGTGAAGCCATTTGTCCTCTCTTCTGTTACTCTTTCTTTGGTTTCCTTTGCTCATTTGTTGTGCCTGATCCTGGTAGATACTTGCTTAACCTGGGTTAGATCACAAGGAGTGTTCTAGAGAGTAACCTTTGAGAGGCAAGTTTTGATGAGCCAGTTTTCAGTGTGTTACATTGCGGATTCCTAATTCTTATAACTAATTAACTGATGTTGGAAGTATCAGCTGTGTCTCAAGTGCTGCACAAAACAGATATCAAGTTATATAATTAATCTTTATGCTTATTTGTATTTGATATATGTACTTTCCATGATCTGCTGTTAAATTTAAGTAAAATCATAAGATCAAGAATTGTCAGAATAATCTACAAGTATGGGAGTATTCTAAATTGCCCTTTAAGTGAATGATTGATATTGCATGAAAATTGAGTTTTGGTTCCATTTAATGGTGGGATGATTGTATTTATTTTTGTAAAGAAATTGGTATTTGTAAATCACAACTAAGCTGAGATACTATTTTCCATCTAAGATGGGTTCTCAACTTTGGCAGTATTGATATTTTGAACTGAATAATTAATTTGTTGTTTTGAGGGGATGTGTATGTCCTGTGTATGTTCAACAGCATCCCTCCCTCTACTCACTAGATTCCATTGGTGGCCCCCACCCCACCCCCCAGCTGTGACAACCTAGATATCTCCAGGCATTGTCAGATGTCTGCTGGGGAGCAAGATCACTCCCAGTTGAGGACCAGTGATCTAAAAAGAAGACCAGAAAGTTTGAAAACTGTTGACTGGATATGGAAATAAAGTATATGTACTCATACTTTACGTATGTACTGCTAATTTGCATAGCCAACCAGGAAGATAGCCTGGTAATACTTATCAAAATCACACATATCCTTTGGTAAAAATCCAGTTTTAGGACTTTTATCTCACAGATATACTCACATGTTTGGAGAATGAAGCACAGACATACAGCGTTATTGTAATAACAGACTAAAAACAACCTACATAGGGTGCCAAATGTGTACACATTTTTAAGAAAGGAAAAAACTGTATTACAGTTGTAATACTCAATATATACCAATAACAAAAGATGAATACAAGTCACGTTTGACTTCTGCAATTACAAAAGGTGCTCAGAAGTGGTTACCATCAGCATCTAGAAATATATAGATAACATCTCTTAATTAAAATACATGTGCATTTTTTTTTGGCACCCGTATATGTCCATCAGGAAGAGAGTAAATTATAGGACATCTTTAGAGTCATCAGATTATTTGCAGCTATAAACTGAAAGAAGCTGATTGAGTATTAATGGAACAAACTCCAAAGTTAATATTAAAGTTAAAAACATCAAGGTACAGATCAGTGTGCATAGTATGCAACTATTTATATAAAAGAGAAAAAAATAATGTTTTATATTGTATGTGCATAGACTATGTTTGGGAATAGTATTTTGTAAACTGGATGTATAAAAGACAGTGGAGAAAGGGAGAGTTTGCTGTACCTTTTTGAACCTTTGAATTGTGAACTATGTTAATATAGTACCTGGAACATTTTACAATAAATAATTAATTTTTTTATGAACTTTTGACAAAAAATTTATTCTATTCTATACAAATACTGTATAGTTATTATCTAAGACATATTGAAATGTATGAAAAACAAACATGGGAAAGAACAAGTAAGGTTAGCTTTATACTTTCTTACTTGTTCTGGCTTTTCAGTTTTTGATTTTGATTTACAGCCTCCACAGGAACTGGTTAGGGGGCTATGTGTATTCATTCACTGTTTTACTTCTCATCTACTAAAGTCCCTAGGACATATAGGTGCTTGATAAACAGTTTATTGAATCAGTGAATTATGAGAGAACAGCTTGGCTTGGGAAACATTGTATTATGTACTTGGAACATATCACTTCAAATACTCATCTGTAACATATTTTTAATATTTTTTAGGAGCAAAGACCCTGGAGAGTGTTGTGCTTAGTAAAATGAATTTTGAGTCTTTTGTGAAAGATCTTCTTCTAGTTCGTCAGTATAGAGTTGAAGTTTATAAGAATAGAGCTGGAAATAAGGCCTCCAAGGAGAATGATTGGTACTTGGCATTTAAGGTAATTATCTTCCTTTTTAATATCTTTTTTTTTTTTTTGCTTTTTGGTATGTGGGTAGCTCCCTGACTGGGAATTGAACCCAGGCCGCAGCGCTGACAGCGCCAGTGCCGAAGCCTTAAGCCACTACACCACCAGGAAACTCCCTTTAATATTTTTTTTAAAGAATATATAAAAATTAAAATGTATGGGAATGTCTTCTGTGTGTTTTAATATTTTAACCAGGTGTGATAGCAAAATGCTTTGGGAAACTTTAATGTTCTTAAGCATGTTATTTCTGAGTTACTATTACAATTTAATAGTAACTCAGAAATTCGGTGGATTCTTATTATGAGCATGAACATTCTGATCTTTGACACTGTCCCTGAAACATATTAAACCAGGATTTGATTATACTGTTTTTGAACTAATTTCACACAAATTTACAGTGTTTTACATACCATTTATATACATTTGTAATGTGTTTGTATGAGCCTTTCTCCCATTAGATTATAATTTAGATAAGTTTGAGACTTTAATGGTGATCATATTCTGTGGTATGCCTAGAAAGGCTCATTGCCATGCATGCTTCTAATGACTTCAAGGAGATAGTGCTATTTTTATTTATTTAGCTGTCTTATTAGTCTGTAAAATCACCCTTTTGTTTGTTCACACAATAATACCTGGATGGAGTAGATGTTCTCAGCAAGTACTAAAATAAATTAAAGGGTAAAAATTTGGGGATGCGAGATTTATTCTTACAGGGAATAAGTGAATGATAAGGACAGTGCTCTGGACTTGTAGTTGGCATTTTTCATTTCTTTGTTTTAGTGACCTTGGCAAATTTCCCAACCTCCTCCTCTATCTGTTTCTTCATAATCAGTAAAGTTAGAAGGTTTTAAAGAGGTTTTCTTACTTGAAAGTCCTGTGAGTTTTTTCTTGTGGAGTTAAATACAAATACAATATTTAATCATTTTATATTGGTGCTGCTTCAGATACAATATTTTTCCAATCTTCATTTCATACCCTCTCACCTCACTTTGTAAATGTAGACATTTACTGAGAATTGTATCTGGGAGAATTTAACATTGTACATTATGGAGATTTCTGGGAATTTTTATTGCTACTGTCCTAAGAAAATTGAGTCTTTTACTTAAAGTTTTAGCTTTTGTCTTTAAAGATTTTAATAGAAAATTGAGCATACCACAAAGTGATGTTTTCTCTCTCATTCCTTACAGAACTCAATTATTAGCAACAAGAAAATATGGAATCAAAAGTTCAAGTGATTATCATGGTTATCAGTCTATCACACCACGTTCCTTTATGTCATATTAGAATCCTTCAAGATTAATTCTTTTTAATACCTTTTAGGTTAGGGGTAAAAAATGTTATAAAATATGTATCTTAACCAGGTTAATAATGTGGCATCTTATCTTCATTCTGACATTTTAGGAAGTTCAAATCTAAAACTTCTAAAACTAATTTATTTTTACATTTTTTAGCTTCTTGATTCTACTGTAAAGTATGAGTGGTATTTGAAATAGTTTATGATTGATTTCTTTGTATGTTTGGAGTAGGAAAAGGATCTTAGCTCCCACAGTTCAAAGATTACCAGTTATATAATTTTGAAGAACTCAATTTTATTAGCTACTGGTTCATTTTTGAGAGTGTTTTAAAGGTGTGCTTCATAATCTTTGTATGTAGATCCAAAGCATGTATGTGACAATGTGACATATATATTTGTGAATGAATCATGTCTTTTTATTTGAATATCAGAATAATTTTTCCACTTCATTTTTGATCCAGATTTTAATTAATAATCCATAGTTATAGGAGATTCACGATTATTGTGAAAAGATAAATAATTAGCATGATTATGATGCTAATGACATTTAAGAACTATTGATGGCTATTGGTTGATTAATTTGTCTGTCACTGTGCTCATTTAGACTATTTGTGACTATCTCATGTTTCATACCATAGTTATCATTTGCCCTAAAATGCCTCTTGTTAGCAGCAATCTATTAACTGGTCAGGTTGAAATATTTAATGTCACCCAAGTTGTTCAGCCCAAAGCAACTTGACCCTTATTTTTTGCAGCTTTAAAGAGATATTCTAACCTTTTTGAAATGTTGAAAACAGGTTAAGGACCCTTTATTTGGAAATCACTGATGTAGAACCATCTGCATTTTACAGATAAGTATATTGATATAGAGAGGTGACTTTCCAAGATCAGTATTTAAGCTAATAATACTCTCTCCTATCTGATAATGCTACTTAGGAGAATACTTATATATGCAACCAATGGATAGTTTGGCAGAATGTAGAAATTTAAGCATAGCTTTTGACAATATTATTACTCTGGGTTCCTTAATATTGTGTGTGTGTAAATCCAGCTTCTAAATTTCAAACTGAAAGCCACTTTTTATATAATTATTTTTAGATATGTCCCACTGTTCTCAAAATAATTGGAAAAGCAGGAAGGATACTTTATAGAAAATCGGTAATGATTATTGGAATATATGATTATAAGCAATTATTATTATTTTTTTTGTAAGAAAATATTTTTTTTATAAAATTCATCCAGGTTGGGCAATTCTTATTTGCTAGTAAAATTCTAAAGTACATTAAACAGTTCTTAAACTTTCTTCTATGTTTTTGCTTAGGCTTCTCCAGGTAATCTTTCTCAGTTTGAAGACATTCTTTTTGGTAACAATGATATGTCAGCTTCCATTGGTGTTGTGGGTGTTAAAATGTCTACAGTTGATGGCCAAAGACAAGTTGGAGTTGGGTACGTTGACTCTGTACAAAGGAAGCTAGGACTGTGTGAGTTCCCCGATAATGATCAGTTCTCCACTCTGGAGGCACTGCTGATTCAGATTGGACCAAAGGAATGTGTTTTACCGGGAGGAGAGACTGCTGGAGACATGGGAAAACTGAGGCAGGTAAGAGAAGAAAGTCTACTGATAGAGGAGAAACAAGCCTAGCAAAGGCTCTTAATTAACACAATACTGTTTTATTTAAGAAAAAAATATTAAAGTTAGCAATTTTTTTTTTGTTTAATTACCATAAGGTTTTATTTTGAGCAATGTCTTGATGTTTATCTTTAACAGAAACTTTGTATCTATAATAGGACTTTAGAATAAGCTGTTTCTTATTTAAGATTTATTCTACCTCAGATTATGTTGCCTTCATCCCTCCCTTCCAAAAGGGTAACCCGAATGCCAGCCATAAAGGGTTAGATCAAATCATAATTGTTAAAAGAATGCTTTCACAGTTCAGGAGGAAAAAAAGGTGATTTAGGGCCATAGGAAAACAAAACTATTACTGTTATATCCATGTTATTTAGCATGGATATTTATCAAATAAATAAGATAAAGTTATTATTATTTTCCCCCTCAGGATTGCTTTTTGATAGTTTGAGTGGAACTTTAGCCTCCTGTTTTACTGATTCTTTTAATAAAATTCTGATTGTGCCATTTTGTATAAGTGTATGATTTATTATTTAGATATTTCTTAAGTGATCTTGTATTCCCCAAGGATTCTTTTGTTTTTTTGTGGGCCTCAGATACCGTAAGAACTGCTTGATAGCAAATCTGTAATGGGTGTTTTTAGTATAGACAGTATCTAAACTTTCCAAGACTGTTATTCTGTTAAGAGGTTAAAACTATTAGTCTCTTTTTTGAAAGCTTTATTTGAACATAATTTAAATACCTCCAAACATTTAGTTTATAGATTTTAAAAATGTTTATATATTTTACCAATGTCTTGCATGTTGGATAAAAATTTAAGGTGAGTTAGTTAATAATTTGGTAGTTGCTGTCACTATATTTCTCAGTGTTAATCATTTCCCTTTTTTTTTTTTCTGCTTTTTTCATTTCTTTTCTCATAGTAATTTAAAATATTTCTTGTAAAATAGGTTGTTCAGAGAGGAGGAATTCTGATCACAGAAAGAAAAAGAGCTGACTTTTCCACAAAAGATATTTATCAGGACCTCAACCGGTTGTTGAAAGGCAAAAAGGGAGAACAGGTGAATAGTGCTGTCTTGCCAGAAATGGAAAATCAGGTATGTGGATTACAAATGTGAATTTATCTTAAGTTATAATAGTGACTTTTTAACAATGCTATTTCTGTCACATGTATCTCAGACCTGAACTGTGGATCACTGATATTAAGCTCATTTTATCTGTGACAGAGCTTGTGAAAAACTCAAGGAAATGGTTAGAAAAATGTAAACATAACCTTAAACATAATTTCTTCATCTTTATACAACATATGTCCCTGGGATGAGGAATAGTTTTCTTGGCTTCACGTGAAAGAATATGATTACTGTCACTTAAGTATGTGAGATAGCATAGTGACAGGAAGGTGGGGAAAGACCTGTTCAAGTTTTATAATATATAATACAAGCTGTGGGGTCTTTTATAAATAACTTCACTTTTCTGAGATGTAGTTCATTATCTGTTAAATAAGGTTAAAATACCTGTCTTAAGGATTGTTAGGGATATTAGGAAGTAATAGGGGTGAAAGTGTAATATAGCACATAATAATTGCATAGTAAATGTTACATTGAAACAATTTGGCTCAAAAATAGTCACTGGTCTATGTTCAGTGGTAGAAAATGAATATGCAAAAAAATGTGACTATCTGGGATTTTCAGTGTTTAAAGATTACTTACTGTTCAACTCTTTGAGGTAAATATGGCTTGAGAAATTTTTATGATAGAATACTGGAAACTCTTGATCAGATATTCGTGGATCACTGAAGTAAAATGAGAAAGTCTTGTATATTCATATAAGACAACAATCTTTATTTATTTATTTATTTGTTTGTTTGTTTGTTTGTTATGTGGGTAGTTCCCTTTCTGGGAATTGAACCCAGGCTGTAGCATTGACAGCACCGAAGCCTTAGCCACTACACCACCAGGGAACTCCACGAACTTTTTTTTTTTATTTTAATTTTTTTTGTTGTAGTTGTGTGTGTGTGTTTTTTTTTTTTTTTGTATGTGGATAGTTCCCTGTCTGGGAATCGAACCCAGGCCGCAGCGCTGACAGCACCAGCGATGAAGCCTTAAGCCACTATACCACCAGGGAACTCCCGACGAACTTTATAACTTAATAATTTTCAAAGTAGATTTCAGATTAGAATTAATTATTATAACTCATAATTTTATAGTGATTACTTATCATGTAATAGTTTGATCCTTATAAAGTAAGTTTATCTATTTTACTTTTTTTGGTGATAAATTATTGGATTATGTGGAAGAAGCTTTTAGTGCTATAAAAGTGTTTTTATCTGTGCCTCCTTGTGACATAGCATATTTCATGTGACAACCTTATACATTTGTTAGAGTTTGGCTAGGACAGATAGATTACTGAGATAATAGAGAATTTGTCATTGGGCTATCAGTTTGATGTCCTGAACTTCTTATTTTATATTCAGTATAGGTATACCTAGGAGACATAACAGGTTCAGTTAAGACCACCACAATAAAGTGTATGTCTCAGTAAAGCGAGTCATGAAATATTTGGTTTCCCAGTGCATATAAAAGTTATGTTTACATTATACTGTAGTCTATTAAGTGCAATAGCATTATTTCTAAAAAAAAGTGCTGTATACCTTAACTAAAAGTACTTTATTGCTAAAATGCTAACCATCATGTGAAACGTCGATGAGTCATAGTCTTTTTGCTGGTGGAGGATCTTGTCTTTATTGATAGCTGCTGACTGTATCTGTGGCAATTTCTTTTTTTTTTTGCTTTTTGGTATGTGGATAGCTCCCTGACTGGGAATCGAACCCAGGCCGCAGCACTGACAGTGCCAGCGCCGAAGCCTTAAGCCACTACACCATCAGGGAACTCCCTGTGGCAATTTCTTGAAATAACACATTGAAGTTTTCCACATTGATCTTTTGTCTTTCATGAACAGTTTCTCTGTACCATGTGATACTGTTTGATAGCATTTTACCCATAGAACTTCTTTCAAAATTAGAGTTAATCCTCTCAAACTCTGCCGCTTTATTTATTTTATTTATTTTATTTTTTTTGCTTTTTGGTATGTGGGTAGCTCCCTGACTGGGAATCGAACCCAGGCCGCAGCGCTGACAGCGCCAGCGCTGAAGCCTTAAGCCACTACACCATCAGGGAACTCCCCCTGCTTTATTAACTAAGTTTATATAATATTTTAAATAATCTTTTGTCATTTTAACAGTCTTCACAGTGTCTATCTTTACTGGGAGTAGATTCCATTTCAAGGAACCACTTTGCTCATTCATCAGAAGCCATTCCTCATTTGCTAAGTTCTACCATGAGAATACAGCAATTCAGTCACGACTTCATGCTCCACTTCTAATTCTAGTTCTCTTATGCTTTCTGCCACATCTGCAGTTATTTCTTCCACTGAAGTCATGAACTTCCTATGAGTCATCCATGAGAGTTGGAATTACTTCTTCCAGAGTCCTGTTAATACTGTTATTTTCATCTTTTCCTGTGAATTAGGAATATTCAATATGACATGTAGAATGGTGAATCCTTTCCAGAAGATTTTTGATTTACTTTGCCCAGATCAATCAGAGGAATACTATCTATGGCAGCTATAGCCTTACAAAATGTATTTTGTATATCATAAGGCTTGAAAGTCAGAATTACTCTGATCCATGGGCTAGAGAGTGGATGTCATCTTAGCAGGTATGAAACAACATTAATCTCGTCAGTATACCTCCATCATAGCTCTTGGGTGGCCAGGTACATTGTCAATGAGCAGTACTATTTTGAAAGGAATCTTTCTTTTCCTGAGCAGTAGGTCCCAATAGTGGGCTTAAAATATTCAGTAAATGTTGTAAACAGATACGCTGTCGTCCAGGCTTGGTTCCATTCCACGTATAGAGCACAGGCAGAGTAGATTTAGTATAATTCTTAAGGGTCCTAGGATTTTCAGAATGGTAAATGATCATTGGCTTCAATTCAAGTCACCATCTGCATTAGCTCCTAACAAGAGAGTCAGCCAGGCACTGATGTCTCTCTAACTGTGAAACTCTTAGTTGGGATCTTCTTCCAGTATAAGGCAGTTTCATCTACACTGAAAATCTGTTGTTTCGTGTAGCCACCTTCATTAATTGTCTTAGCTAAATCGTCTGGATAACTTGCTGCAGCTTCTACATCATCACTTGCTGCTTCACGTTATGGAGGCAGCTCATTCCTTAACCCTTTTGGTGTGGCTGTCAACCAAAGTTGACTTTGTTGTGGGAAGTGACTAAAGTCGGCATCTAGGGGTCTAGTGCTACAGCCATGCTTACACATCAGCAGAAGTACTAATTACTTCAACTGCATTTGCTTGAGGCAGCATGTTATTACCTTTAGGCTTTGCCTGTTGTGGTGAGTTGGAATACCAGGTGTAAGTATGCTGTTTAGACACCCAGAATACCTGGCAGACCATCAACTAATCCTCTTCCTAATTGGCTGACTTTACAGTATTTTCCAGTGGCATATTCTAACAAAGTCTTAACAAACCTGATTGTGAGGTGTGTAGTAACAGCTAAACATAAGAGAAATCAGTGTACCACATACTGTAAACAGTGTAATGTACCAGTGCATGCAACTGATTGCTTTGAGCACTACCATCACTGCAACAGTGTAAGTTGTAACCCCAGAACAGTGTTTAGGATGATTTTTGCCAGTATTGACAATATTAAGCATGCTATGTTGAAAATAGATGTTTTCTGCAAGTTTTGTTATTTAGTTGTTTTAGGTTCATTTATAGGATAATTAGGAAAAAACTAACAAACTGCAACTATTATTGATCCCTTGTGAAATTCATATTTTGGCCCAAATTTTGTGCAAAATATTCAGCACTGGGATGAGAGGAAAATTTTTTTCCAGCACTGAAAGAGTTAAACCTCATCAGCTAGCTTCAAACTTTTCTTCTGCAACTCTTCACCTCCCTCAGCCTTCATAGAATTGAAGAGAGTTAGGGCTTACTCTGCATCAGGTTCTGGCTTAAGGGAATGCTGTAGCTGGTTTGGTCTTCTATCCCGACCAATAAAACTTTCTCCTTTATCAGTAGTAAACAGCTTTGCTTTCATATCATTTGTGTGTTCACTGGAGTAGCACTTTTAACTTCCTTAAAGAACTTTTACTTTGCACCCAAGACTTGGCCTAACTGATACAAGGCCTCACTTTCAGCCTATCTTGTCTTTGGACAGGACCTTCTCACTAGGCTTAATCATTTCTAGCTTTTGATTTAAGTGAGAGATGTGAGACTTCCTTTCACCTAAACACCTAAAGGCCATTGTAGGGTTATTTATTTTTTTACATTTATTAAGTTATTGGAGTGGCATTGGTTAATAACATTATATAAGTTTCAAGTGTACAATTCCACAATACATCATGTGTATATTGCACTGTAGGGTTATTGGCTTAATTTCAATATCATTGTGTCTTAGGTAATAGGGAGGCAAAGGAGAGGATGAGAGACCAGGGGAAACGGATCTGTGGTCAGAACATAACAAATAAATTTATTTAAATATAAATATAGGGGAGTTCCCTGGTGGTGTAGTGGCCTAAGGCTTCGGCGCAGGTGCTTTCTAGCGCTGCGGCCTGGGTTCAACTCCCAGTCAGGGAGCTACCCACATACCAAAAAGCGAAAAAATAAAAATAAATAAATAAATATAGCACAGTGCATATGTCATAAGTCTGTGACTGGGTTTTTATAAAATATACCCACATAGTTAGCTTCCATGCAACAAAATAGTACTAGCACAATAAGGACCCTTTTATGCTTCCTTCAGTTATTACCCCTGGTTCTTAACCTCTGACACTGTAGATTAATTTGGCCCATTTTGTAGTTTATGGAACTACATTGTATATACTCTTTTGTGCCTGGTTTCTTTTGTTCACTATTAACATTTGTGAGATTTATCCATATTGTATATAGTTGTGGATTGTTTATGCCTATATCTATTGTGTATTATTCTATAGTGTGAACATGCCAGACTTTCTCCATTTTGCTCTTAATGGGCATTTGAGTATTTTCCACATTAGGCTATTATAAATAGTGCTGCTATTAAAGTAAATTTTCACTTTCTAAAAGTCATTTTTTAATCTTAAGAGATTTATTTAAACTTTTATTTTTTTTTTTTTGGTTTGGCTTAGAAAGGAACACTAAGGAAAATGATGTGTTTAGAATTATTTTTATTTTGCCATTTGTTTTTTTAAAATCTCAAGAATTGTAGTGATAGGGATCTTTTACTTTACATTTTTAATCTTAGGTTGCAGTTTCATCATTGTCTGCAGTAATCAAGTTTTTAGAACTCTTATCAGATGATTCAAACTTTGGACAGTTTGAACTGACTACTTTTGACTTCAGCCAGTACATGAAATTGGATATTGCAGCAGTCAGAGCCCTTAACCTTTTCCAGGTAAAGAAAATTACTGAATGGTTAAAAATGTTTCTACTGATATATCCTGAAGAGTCTTAACTAAGGAGCTTAAATTAAATATTTTTAAATATTGCTATACTTAAATAGTTTTGAATTCACTGTATTTTTTCTAGCTGTAAGTTATATAAATAATATTTGTCCTGGCTTTATTGCTACGTTCTTATATTACATTGGTCTTAAAAATTACATTCTAATAAGTTTCATGTCTAAAACTAGTAATTATAAAGTGGTTTTAGTTTGGGGGAAATACACAACAGAAAATACAGATTAAGAGTTTGAAAATTGGATTTTAGGAAGAAACTCTATGCATATTTCTCATTTAATATTTGAAGACTATTAAGTGTTCATGTTTCCAGAATTATTTTTCATGGCATAGTAAGATTTTTACCAATGAGCATGCCTTTCTATTTTATTTTTTGTTTACCAGGGTTCTGTTGAAGATACTACAGGCTCTCAGTCTCTGGCAGCATTGCTGAATAAATGCAAAACCCCTCAAGGACAAAGACTGGTTAACCAGTGGATTAAGCAGCCTCTCATGGATAAGAACAGAATAGAGGAGAGGTACATTACTGGTGTAAAGTTTTGTAAGCTTTGAATAATATAAGAGTTAGTTACTTCATTGGATTTTACCACTTATTCTGATATGCAGTTTCGCACCTATATTTTAACATCTTATTGCACCGATAGCTACATGGTAATAGAGTGGTGATGATTTAGATTGGTTAAATAACTTATTTTCTTAAAGTTTTTTTCACTATAAAAAGGTAATATTTTATTAAAGACATGGTATGGGTAGGTAGTGTTTTGGAACATGAACTTGGGAGCCAGAGTACCTCAGTTGAAATTATGGCCTTGCTGCTTGTTAGCTGTTATCTTGAGCAAGTTACTCAACCTCTCTGTCACAGTTTCTTCACTTTTAAAATGATAGTAATAACATATGAGGATTAGGTGATTTAATATATGTTAAGTACTTTGAACAGGGTCTGGTACACAGAAAGCATTTACTCTTCATTATTCCAGAAAGGATTTAATGCATCCTAAACATGTATTTTAGGAAATGTTTAAAATTGAGGAAATAAAAGAAAAAGTTATAATTCTGCTATCCTAATATAACTAGCATTTGAGTACATTTAATTTTTATCTTTGTTTTAGATGACTTTTAATACTTTTTAAATGAAATCTGAGGTTGGACAATTAATTTCACAAACTCATCCTAGAAAAAGTGCTACATACCTCATTGCTGAATATCGCTCAATATCCCCTTAGGAAGCTATATACCGACACATAAGGTTATGACATGACACCTTACTGAGTTGTTTGTACAGTGCTGCCAATGTAAGCACACAGTGACAAGTTCGCAAACTTAATTATCAGATTTCGGGCATGATGATAGCTCTAATGGCCATTCCAGAATAGCTTCCCAAGGGGACTACTTTGAAGGTGACCATAGTAATATTCAGCAGTGAGGTATGTAGCACTTTTTCTAAAGTGAGTTCGCGAAGTTAATTGTCCGACCTCATATAATATATAATACATAAGAGTACACATTCTAAGTGTGCAGCTTAGTGGATTTTCACCAAATGAGCACATCAGTGTAAAAATACCTAAGTCAAGAAACAACATAACCAGTATCCCAGAAACTCCCATCACTTCTCCTGCTACTTACTACCCCTCCTCACTCCAGGAGTAATCACTGTCCTTCTGACATCACAGATTATTAATAATCAGTTTTGCCTGTTTTTGAACTCTATTGAAAGAGAATCATTTTATATAGTCAATTCTTATGTTAGCCACTTTTTTTAAACACAGATGTAATCCTAATAGTTTTGTACCCATTTTCTCCTCAGTTGTGCTTATAAGTATTTGTGTTGCTCTTTTATTATATCTTCATGTTCAGAAGTACGTAATATTTTTTGAATGAATGCACTTTAATTTACTTCACCTTTTTCAGTAATAGAGATATTACTAATGCCCTTATGTGTACTTAGTGTTTTCTACTTGGCAAATTAAGATATTACCAGAATTGGTAAAAGATTCAATATTTTTATGGCTTTGATGTTGTCAAGTTATTGAAGAATTTGTTGAAAAACTACTGAATACTGATCATAAACAAGCATAATGACCTCTTGACCCTTTTGTAAGATGCCAGGCAAATAGTTGATCAGTATCATAAGACACTCTGCAAGTAATTATCTAGCTAAGTGTTGATTCTGTGGAGTCCCAAAGGCTGACAGTAAAAATAACTCATGAGATAAGTGAATTGTAGGTATGCTGCTATTTTGTTGAAATTCTGAAGTAACTGTCTGAAGCCACCTTTGTTGGGGAAGAAGAGTAGGATTTAGTGACTTAAAGTAAGAAATAGGAAGGATTAGATATTTGCAAGTAATTAAGGCAGTTTACAATTTTTAATTTTAATTATTAATATTTAGAATAAGTCACTACAGTTACATGTGTCAAAAGTCAGAGCAGAAGGATATACAGTGATAAGTCTTCTATTCTAGTCTCCCAGCTCCAGAGGACCCCTTCCTCAGAGCCTCTGTTGTACAGCTCGAGGGACACGTGTCTTAACTATACTCCATGTGACTTGCCATCACTGCCCCAGGGACAACCAGTCTTAAAGCTCTTCAGTATCCTCCCACGGAAAGTCTGTGGCTAAAGGAGCAACCATTTATGTCTGTTCTCTCATCTTTTTTTTTTTTTTTTTTTTTTTGGAGTGGTGGGGTAGTTCCCTGGCTGGGAATCGAACCCAGGCTGCAGCATTGAGAGCGCTGAAGCCTCAGTCACTGTACCACCAGGGGACTCCCTGTTCTCTCATCTTTTTGTTTTTTTGTTTTTGAGAAACATTAGGTAATTCAAGTAAGTCTCAAGCTCTGGGACACGGTTATATTTTTAACTTTGGGCTTGTGGGAACAGAGTTGTCAGGGGCCCCCTTACATACAGCTTAATAACTATAGCATGCACGTATTTATATTTAGACACTTTAGGAACCTGAGATGTTGCTTAACATATTATTACCAGAGCAACAAATTATTTAAAAGGCAAGATATCAAATGAGATTTTCTTTCAGAGTATAAACGAAAGTTACCTCCACAGGACATAGCAGTAATTTCTAAAATCTGGTGGTCTTACTAGAGTATTTAGAGATTACATCTGTGAGGGTGGTTTGATAAATCAGAATATTATCTGCTTTTTTGCACTGATAGGATAAGAGGAAATACTTTCTCCTTTTTTAGCTTGGTGAGATTTTTTTTTTTTTCTTTCTGTTTTACCAGCAAGTAGAAAGGAAGGCCCTTGGCTTTCAAGTCTAGATGCTGGAATTCCACAGTAGGAAGAAAAGGTTATAATCCTTATGTAGCCTTTTGTTTGGGTGATCTCCTTGCTTTTATCATCCTTGCTCAACTCTTCCTGCTGTGATACCTCATGCTGCCTTCCTGGGGATCTCGGCAAATCTGTGATTTCCTTCTCTAAGCATTTAGGATTGGTCTTTTCTCAGGGCTACACATCAAATCAAGTTTTTCTGTTTCTTACTGTCATGGTTTTGGGGTGATTTTCCAGAAGAGAAGATAGTGGAAATATCTTTACCCCGTTGGAACCATAAGTGAGGAGTTAATTTTAAAGTATGAAGCTGTGGGTGAATTCCATTAAAGGAAGCAAAGATTTCTCTTTTTCTTTTCTTTTTATTGGAGCAGACATTGGGACAGGTGTGACTAGATCTTTTTGTTTTATACATCTTGTCAAGGACAATAGATAGCCCACTGATAGGTTCAGAAACAATGATGAAGATGGGATTACTTTTAAATGATTGTCAAGCTGTTAGGAGGAGGCGGGTGGTAAGACTGGTGTTTACTGTTATGTCTGGCACTTTGTTAAGCATCTCATGTTTATCACCTGTAATGTGGTGGGGACTGCTTTTAAAGCCAGGCAATCTGACTTCAGAGCCCATGTAATTGCTGTATTTATTGTGTCTTTCAATTGTATTTAATTGTATCCAAATTAGATTTTATCAGAAATGAAATGTATTATTATGGCTTTTATTGAAGTTATATCCATAGAATCACTTTATTGGTTGTACTGCTCATCTTTCCATTCACTAAAACCTGCTTTCACTGAGACTACCAATGTGTGTACATTTTAGCTTAATGGCTCTTTTATCTTTAGTGAGAATGGTTATGTTATTACCTTTTATGAGTGAATTTCTAGGTACTTCTTCCTTTTTATACTTATCTAACAACAAGTTAGAAGTTAGGACTCTGTCCATATTACTGTTTTTTCACTTACTTTCTGATAGATTCCAAGAGTCCTCCTGTTTATATATACACTACAACTGTTGCTTTTAATCTTGTAGGGGTTTTTTTTGTTTGTTTTTGTATTTTGTTTGTTTTTTTCTATAGATTCATCTAAAGTCTTGGTAATTTTCCCACATTGTTTCAAAGAGTTCTCTAAAGAACATTGAATATGTGTTAGCATGTGAAATATTTTACTCTTAAGAAATTGCTGATGAAATAATTTGCTTATGTTGAGTTTGGTATTCATAGTGCCTTCTATTTTAAAATTGAATTTTTGTAAAAATTCAAGCAAAATTCTTTTTGTCTATGTCATTTGGATTGGGTAAGCTCCAAAATCACTGGACAGGTTTTGATGTTATGACTAACTTTGGCAAAGTTTGGATAGCTTTCAAGTTTAAATTGTGAGTGGAATATAGTAAGATTGAAATATACTTATTAAAATCGCAGTAAATAATTGCTGATTTAATATGTTGTTAGATAATCAACATTATGAACAAACTGTGTTTGGCATATATTCCTGGATTTTATTTAAAAATCAACATTCAGGAGAGCTTGGAGAAAATTCTCACCTGTCATTATGGAATGGTGAGTCATACTCCGTCTCCTTTCCAACACTGGACAGATAGAGAGCATGAGGTGGAAGAGAATCATGCTAGGAGCTGTCTGTTCACTGTTAGTTGTTTTGCAGTTTTTAAGTTTAATATTGAGTAACTGTAAAACATTGCTTATGAAGTATGTAGAAGGTATCAAGAATGTTACTGTTTACCTCTGTTATTTCTTATGTTCCCCTCCCTGATCTTATTACCTTCTTTTCCCTTGGAAAGAGCACTAGCCAGGATTTTGTATTTTGCTTTTCTTTATAATTTTATCCACATATGTTCATTGATTTTGCATGTTTTTTTACTTTATCATGTGGAATTTTTTTTCCTGTGGAATTTTATTATATCTTCTTTCATGACTTTTTCAGTATTATCCTCAAGTGATTTATGAGTATTTTTCCTTGTAGATGTATTTCATTGATTTTCATTGCCAAATATATTCTATTCTATTGATATACAATAATTTCTAATATCATTTTACTGTTAATCAGCATTTGGGTTGTTTCCATTGTTTATTACTAACAGTAAATTTAATTTCAATTTAGTGTGTTAATTCTTAGGTAATATACACATCATTGTTGAGTGTATTTGGCTTATAATTTACCTATTTTTAGATGACATTTTTATATTTTGCTATTAAGGTTATTCCTGCTTCATAAAATGAGTTAGAGTGTGTTCCCTCCCCTCTTTTTTCATTTCTATAATCTGGAGAATAGTTTTTGTAAGACTGGAATAACTTGTATTTTTTACAGTTGATGGAGTTTGCCTCCAACCATCTTAGCTTGGTTTTCTTTTTGAAGGAAGGTTTCAAATTACTGACTTAGAGTTTTAAACTATTATAGGATTACATATTTAGTTTTCCTCTTATGAATGTTTCTTTTTATAGAAAATTTAATATGATTAATGAAGCAGTCTTATTAGAAATATGTCTCCAAATAAGAGTATGATTCCTATAGATTTAGAGATGGTGGTGGTTCTTATGTGATAGTATATCATGCTTTTTGAGGCAGTGTACTCCTAGGGTCCCTAGAGTTCTTTTCAGGTTATATTATCCTTTTGTGCAAGGATATCTTTAGCCAGTAATTCATATTTTTTGGAAACAGAGTCGTCTGGAGGTCATACAGTGAGTACAAATTCTTTAAGACAGTGAAGCATTTGCTCTGGCCTCTGAGGAACAGGAGGGCTTCCAATCTATTGCTTTCCAACCACGGTTCCCTTTATTTCAAAATCAAGTTTAGTGGAGACTCCTTTATTCTGGTTTCTGGGCTGACCTGCTAGCTTCTTGGAATTTCATTTGCCTTCCTATCCAGCATGCAGTGCAAAGGCATATGTTTTTTTCAGTGCTTTCATGGAAACCATAGAATTTCTTGCCTCTTCTGCCCTTTGTCATACTGGCCATGCTATCCTTAGTTTTCTTTTTCAGTTAAAGTTGCTGAAAAAGGTCACACAATGCTGATTGGACTCATTGTATTTTCAAGCTGTCTAGCTCTCATTGCTACCTGGTATCACTTTTATTTCATGACTCATTACATTGACAAATGCAAAATTTTTTACTTTCCCTGAAAGCCTTCAGCAGCTTCCTACCTCTGAGTAGATGATGTCCTCCTTAATCCTCACTATGTATCTGTAGTTTTAGTCTTTTTCATACTGACTCTTTCTCAGAAGAAAAAACAATGCTTTTTGCTTTCCAAAGCCAGAGGCCTTTCCATTTTACTTTTTTTGGGGGTGGGGGTGGGGGTGGTACAGTTCCCTGCCTGGGAATCGAACCCAGCCATTTTACTTCTGATTATAGTGTTTTCCTTTTCCTTCTGCTTCAGTTTTCTTGCAGTGCATCCTCTGCTTTTCTCCCTTCAAGTCTTTGCTGTTGCCTCTCTTTTCTTCTCTCCCAAGTATTCTCCCCAGAATCCCATCTCTGTAAATCACAGCTATTCAGAGTATAGGCAAAGAAAGTACCCCAAAATGAAGTGTCCAGCCCTGATAGGAATTCCTGCTTTCTTGTCCATATCACATTGCATTTCTGTCTCGTCACTCAGCACCTCAGCACTAGCTGTAAGATGGAACTTGTCCTGTCTTAAATTGAATGAGTATATTCCTTGGAAGCATGTTTCTCTCTTTTGTGTCTTGCCATACTCTTGGTTTTTTTTTCTGTTTTGGTCTTAGGCTTAGCAGAATATCTGCTACTTAATATCACATAAGTGGTTCTGATTGCATTAAACTAAGTGAACAGAAAAGAGACTCAAAAACTTGTAATTCTTTAGATACCAGATTTGTTTTTAGCCATATAAATATGCTGTCATAAAGTTCCAGTTAACTATTCTTACAAAGAGAGAACAGAAATACTAGTTTTAAAGAAGGGGAAGAATGATGATTTTAGAAGTACCAAAAATTACATTATTCATTTCATGATTTAATCTGTTGAAATTTTAGAGATTAACTGACCCTGAGACATTATCTTGTATTCCAGTCAATATGCAAATTAATATGTAAAATTGTGTGTGGCTAAACAGTTTTATTGGATAGGATTGACAGGTAAGCTATGTTACACCAGTAGTAACTTTGGTATTTCTAAATCCATGATATGAGAGTGGCATTGTCATGGAAACAGTTAGCAGAGCAATCTTTTTAAAAGATGTCTGTTAGCCAGCACATAAACTGACACTATAATTAATTCTGAAATGGTATACTGAATAGACTTGTGAAACTAGCAATTTATTGGGCTTTTAATATATAGATCAAAGACTGAGGAGCTGTGTATGTTGCCTTCTGTGTATTTTAGGAGCTTTTTTTCTTCCCTTGATGTTTTACTTCTTAATACTCTGATTGGAACTTTACGCTCTTGAACAGTGTTGATTACTTATGAGTAATTCTCTGGTCAGTTTGAGAGGACACAGTGATAAGGTACTTGGAACAGGGAGAATCCTAGGAAGATTCTTGTTCAGTAATATTTTCTCTCTGGATTCTTACCATTTACCTGAGAATGGCCTAAGAATTAGGGCAAGAAGAGGAAAAGAAAGATATAGAGGTAGGTCAGCCAGCATCAGGTTTCATCCTTTCTTCCCTTGTTATCATGAGAACTGAGAAATTTCTTGTGATCATTAGGACTCGGACTTTCCCCAAACTGTTGTTGGCAGAAGAATCTCTTGGGAAGTGGATTCAACTTTCACAGCTCGGCCTCTCTCCCAGGGATTCTGTATTATAATCTGCTTCTAAGTGGTTTTAATGCTGGTCATCTTGGACCAAACTTGGAGAAGCCTAAGTAGAGCCAGCCATCGGCTTAGTTTGGAAGACCCACATTTGCTTTAGTAGATTTTTGTGACTTGGCTACATGCCACAGAAATCTTTTCTGGAGCAATAAATGCCTGAATTATTCTCCATGTTTGCTTATAGCCCCAGTAACTGGTTCATAAATACAACCTTGATAGCCGATTATTCTCTAATGATTTGGCATTTTCCTCAAGTATGTCTGCTGCAAGCTTTCTAGATACTGTCTTAACATTCTGTAGAGTTTTATTACTAGTTTTTTTTTTTTCTATATTTTCTACTTTTAAAAAGTGAATTTTTATTCAGGTTCCTTTAAGCCAGTAGTTCTCAACTTTAAGTAAATTTTTTATTCTATGGAACATGTGTCAGTGTTGAAAGACATTTTTGGTTGTCACACTGGAGAGAGCTTAGTGGGTAAAAGCCAAGGATGCTGTTAAACACTGCAGAACAGCCCTTACAACAAAGAAGTATTTAAGCTAAAATGTCCATATTGCCATATAAGGTTGAGAAATATATGTGATTATTCTGGGGGGCAGCATACTTTTTCCTTCATATAATATACTCAACGAACATTTTGATGATACAGGAATTGTAAATGCTGTAAGCCCAGTAAGTAGTTAAGAAATTTAGAAAACTGATTTCTCTCCTTACCTTATCCCGTGTACTATAAGGGTTAATTCACTGCTCATATAGTTTACAAATATAGGGCAAAGATTGCTCATCTGATAGCCTCAAAACCTTGGGGATCATTTGCTATGCCCATGGCCATTTTCCATACCTTTGAATGTTAGAATTTACCTTCCAGCTATTACTTCATTAACATTTACAACATTGTTCTTCAGTCTGCAAGTTGTGACCCAGTAATGGGTTGTGAAGTTAGTATAGTGGGTGATAAGCAGCATTTTTGAAAAGTTAAATATGATAGAAAAATTACAGTGCATCATATAGTAAGTGTTGTTTTGTGACACTGATTTTAATTATATTTTGTAAGGAGGAAAATTTCTTTCTTCCATTACCCTCCTAGGTTATCTGACTCGGGCACTGTAGATTGGACGGGCAAAAGACAAATTAATAAGAGAGAAAACAAACAAGTTGATCACACATAGGCACACTCAAAAATAAGTAACTCCAGGGTTGGTTAGAACTTGGACTTATATAACATTTTAGCAAAGAAACAATACATTTTTAGAGAAGTGACATGAAAAGGAAAAGGAGTTTGAGTTTTTAGGACTGCAAATTGGGGAAAGGCAAATATTTGGGAATGCAATGGTAGATAACAGCCATCTCCAGGCTGATAAGCATCTAAAGTTGTCTGGGGTGGTTAACCTTTGTTCTTCCTAGTAAAGAGGGAAGTGGGAGAGTAATCTTTATAAATTTATGTCCTGGTTTTATGCAAATAGGGAGAAGGCAGAGGGCTTTTCTTTTTTTCTGTTGCTTCTCATTCTCAAAATAGTCCTTATGCCAAAGTGGCATATTTTGATGTTTTTCTGGCCCCTACAATATCTGCATGCATGTGCTGGGTCATGATGTAAAAACAATCCTTGCTGTGGATTACAGTGAAAAAAATGGAAAGCCATTGGTTCCAATAAATTGAAAAAGTAATATGAGCTGCATGTTTTATAGTTCTTGAAATAAGTTAAGATTTTATTTATGGACTTTGAGAAGCAGCAAACTTTTTTCAGTTTTTTAATTAAACAATTTGGCTCTGTACTGTCAGGTAATTTTAGAATACATACTGGAGATTTATAAGACCTTTTGATAGAATAAGTATTGGATTTGGCAACCTTCTTGAATTCTAATTCTGTTTCGTTCAAGACGGTGTTTACATGTGCAGTATGTGTCAATAACAACAATGTCCCAGTAATGAAATTATTTAAGAAATAGCAGTTTGATTAAAGTCAAACAAAATTGGGTATATTTTAGTATCTTAAGATACTACTTAACTAAACCTTAATTTGGTTATTAACCAATCAGAAAATGCTTGCATCACAAGGTTACAGAGCTTTCCATCCTCTAAAAAGCTAATACTCAGAATAGATTCAAGCTTTCCTACTGTAAATTTTGAGTTCATTTAGTTGACTTAGGTACCTAGTTGAAAAATCTTAATTTTATATGAAAATATTTAAGATTAATTTGAGTGTAATTTATTTCAGATTAAATTTAGTGGAAGCTTTTGTAGAAGATGCAGAATTGAGGCAGAGTTTACAAGAAGATTTACTTCGTCGATTCCCAGATCTTAACCGACTTGCCAAGAAATTTCAAAGACAAGCAGCAAACTTACAAGATTGTTACCGACTCTATCAGGGTATAAATCAACTCCCTAATGTTATTCAGGCTCTGGAAAAATATGAAGGTAACAAAATGATTTTGTTTTTATTTTCTTTCATGCAATATATTTAGCAAATGTGCTGTCCTTATATATAGCACATGTGGTTCTGGTGCTTAACTGTATAAGTTTTTCTAATAATAGGTTTTTTTTTTTTTAAGCTATAGCTACATCACAGAAGTCATGAGAGAAATTAGAATTTTTGCTGTTTAGAAATGAATGTTAGGGTTACTGGATTTACTAATATAGGCCTGTTGCACTAACAGTGGCAGTTGAACAGGATTCAATTGCTAAAGAAGAGTCAGGACCCCAAATGAGAGTGCTTACAAATCTAGTTTGTTATGGGAAAAGGATACAAGCTAGCAGCAGCATAAAAGTAAGGCTATGCATCCATTATAGCAAGGGAGGCCAGACAGGTCAGGTGCAGGTTTCTACCTAGTGCCCTTCCTTTTTTGAAAGCTCAGTGGTGAGATGCACTTTCTCAAATCAGGGACCACCAGTGTGTGCAGAGCACCTTGGAACCAGGGAACCTCAAGTGGAGTCTTGGCTTGGCTTTTTAATATTTATTTTACTGGCGTCATGGATATATTCATGTCCTGTATCTAGATTCTACAGTAGAGCCCTCTGGGGTGCTCACTGACACTGGGTGCAAATCATCATCATAATAATAAACAATGCTGGAAAGCTGAACAAACCACCCTGAATATCTTCAGACCAGTGATTACAAAACAACATAATTAATATGTTTCATGCCTTGACCAGGGGTTATTGCCATGCAGGAACTTAAAGAAAATGGCACAGGCTAATTCCAAGCCTTCCTTTTGGAATTAACCTTTCCAGCACACCTGTGAAAAAAGTTAAGCCATAGGATTTTCATGCTCTCTAACATGTGAAATTAAAGTGAATTTATCAGAATAAAGTGAGCAAAGCCACATATACACAGGGTGCTAAAAAAGGCATATACATTTTAAGAAAGAAAAGAACTGTATTAAAATTGTAATACTCAATATATACTGATAACAAAAGATGAATACAAGTCATGTTTGGCTTTTGCAGTTGCAAGAGGTGCTCAAAGTGGTTACCATCAGCACCCAGACACTTCTGATTATGGCAAACTACTGCTTGAGTAATGTGGACAAAAGTGTCCACTTGTATTGCTGCATATGCCGTTTCAAATTCTTCCCAGAGTACCTCCAGCGTAGCAGGTTTTCTATGGCACACCACATCCTTTAAGGTCCCCCATAGGTAGAAGTCAAGGGGTGTTAAGTCAGGAGAACTTGGGGGAAACTGAACCACACCTCTTTGCCCTATCCATTGTTGTTGCAAATGGTCTTGTGCTCCTTGAACGACAACTGTGCTTCCCTCATTTTGTTTGACTGTCCTGTCTGCTGCATGGTGACACAGCATTCATTTGATTAATGCCATCTTTTGAGCAAATGTTATACTACACATTGCTACCATAATTTAATTGAACTTCGAAAATTAATACATAGATAATGACGCTTAAAATGTGTATACATTTTTTTGATACCCCCAGTAGTTAACAATAGTTATTGGTGGGTAAAATCAAACTGAACATAAATTTTTACACCAAATATTTTAGTAATTATAGAGCCATATGCCTAATGCATAAATCATTTTAAGTTTCAGAGTTAAAAATAAACATCCATTAGAACTGTTAGAAGAAACCTTTCAATATTATGAGAAAGCTTTATTCTTTTGCAGATTGAGTTAGAGAAACAACTTTATGATGACAGAATACAAAATAAGTATAGATTTAATTTAAATTTTATAGTGACTTTTTCTCTTATTTATCTAGCAAAGTATAAAAAGATAACTAAGTGCTTATCTTCTCACAGTTCCAGTGTATAAAAACTATTTCCATTCTAGTCAGGGTTCCTCATTAGACTGATGAGATTTAAATGCCCTTGCATTTATTTCTTTAGTGTAGCTTAGGCAACCATTTACCCTGCTAGTTCTTCAGTTTCCTCATCTTAATTAATGAGTATCTTCTTCTGATTCTATACCCTCCAGCCCCATTCTAATAGAACCAACTGGAAACACAGGGCATTGACCAGTATTAGGGTTATAATCAGGATACACTTAGGGAGATAGGCTCTCTGAATCACTCTAACCACTTATATCAGCTGTTTGAACCTTTTCTCATATATTCCTTCCCTCACAGAGTAAATAAATATCCTTTTATTTCCCTGAAAAAGTACTAGCGTTAACTTTCTGTCACCCATGTCCTCACCCCCACCTTTTTTTATCTCCCATTTCCCTCTAATCTTTCTACAGGGTTTTTACCACAAGTATTTTTTTTTTTTTTTTTTTTTTTTTTAGTATGTGGGTAGTTTCCTGGCTGGGAATCGAACCCAGGCCACAGCGCTAACAGCGCCAACGCCGAAGCCCCAAGCCACTACACCACCAGGGAACTCCCACCACAAGTATTTTAAAGATAGTTCACATCTGTACTAAATACAGAATATTGGAGACCATAGGTGTACCATAGTCATTGAGAACCTAACTGACCTCGAGTTTGTAAAAAATAGAATGGCATTTTGCAGAGGTCATCATAGCTCCTTAGCCTACTGATTTCATGGAGAAAGCCAAAAATAGGGCCAATTTATGAAGAAATAAATGAAATGCCTATCTTTAAAAGCAAAATCATGACTTAGAAGTTTTAAAAATGTATTAGTATATTGCTAGAAATTGAGTATGTTCTCCTGACATTTTGTGATGTTTTTGTTTTTTTATTAACTTTAGATTTAGTGATATCTTAATGTTACTCCTGAAAAAAAATAAATTCAGGGACAGCAGAGGGCAGCAACAGTATATATAGAATAGCGGTGTCCAACCTTTTGGCTTCCCTGGGCTACACTGGACGAATTTTCTTGGGCCACATATAAAATACACTAACACCAATGATAGACAGCTGATAAGCTAAAAAAAAAAAAAGAAAAAGAGGTTGCAAAACATCTCATAGTGTTTTAAGAATGTGTGTTGGACTGTGTTCAAAGCCATCCTGGGCTGCAGGTTAGATATACCTGGTATAGAAAGTAGATTTGCATTGAGTAATAAAAGCTGTAAATCATCTTCATCCTTTCAGAAATAGCTATTTGAAAAATACATTTGGCCTCCTCATTTCTCTTAAAATTAAAAAGCTGAGGTAAAACCTAAAACAATGGTATTATACATTTAAGGCAAATTTCTGATAGTACTTAAAAAACTCTTTAAGTATGCAGATTTATTTTATTGATGAATTTTATTTTAACAGCTGTCATACTGAGGTACATAAGTCTTCCCTCTCCTCATATCCATTTAATCATTTGTTGCTGCTTAATATACTTCTTAAATACCTCATATTTGCTATTTTCCCTCTCTTGTTCTGTGCATTCTCCCCAGTGAACTCAATAATCTTATTAGCACATCTGATGATGACATTTTTCCCACTTCAGTTCAGAACCCTTTGACTCCCATAACTTATAGGAACCTTCACACTGCCTCTCTGCTGCTTCCTGTCCAGCCTCCTCTGTACTTCCTTACCTATACTCTGCCTCAGTACAGTCATTTCAGTCTCCAGACATTCTGTGCTTTTATGCTTTTTTGTGCATGTTTTTTTCCCATCTTGAATGTCCTTCCCTACTGTGTCACAGGATGGACTACTAATATTTTCAAGATTGAGCTCTGCCTTTCTCAGACAGGGCCGAAAGTTTCTGTTTTTTATAACATCTTGTGCTTATCTCCATTGCTTTTTTAACACTAAGTAACCTGGTAAGTAAAGCTAAAGTAACTGCATTTTTTACTCAATTGCTTAGTTTCTATATGGAAGATAAGAATATAAAAGTGATTTATTTGGCATTTCTGAAAAGGAATCTGCTTTACTAATTTAGCACTTTTTAAACTTACCATGTGAAGCTGCTATTTAAAATTTGATTGGATTTTGTATTTTGGAGGTATTTTCTTTAAATTTCATTTTTTATAAAAGCAACATAAATTCTTTGTAGCTAATTAATTATACCATCCAAGATAATCATCATTAACATTTTGGTATATGTTGTTTCAGTATTCAAACAAAATTACGTATAGCCAATTTTCTGTAACAGTAGTTTTGAAAGCATAGCTTGGTTCCAGTGTGGTTAATATATTACGGAACATTTTGAATATAATGTGAATTTTGCATTGCTTATGTCTTTTTTTTTTTTTTTTTGGGTGTTTCCCTGGCTGGGAATCGAACCCAGGCCGTGGCATTGACAGCGCTGAAGCCTAGCCACTACACCACCAGGCAACCCCTGCTTATGTACAATTTTGTCTGTGGCAAATAGTAGGTGAAAGCAGAAAATTACATCCAGTTCAGTGCAGCAATGTAGGAATACACAAAACATACAGAGATGCACAACACTCAAATATTTGCCAGTGGTGTCAGTTCACACCTGGCGCTATTATTTGTACCCCATTGCAGACAACTCACCATTTCATAATAGTTCACAAGCTGCAGTCCTCAGAAGTCTACCTCCACAAACCAACCTCAGATCTTTTGGAAGGTAAAATGCAGTGTTTATTATAATATTTCAGAAGGTAAAGTACAACATTCCTTAACCATTTGTTTAACCTTTGTAAAACTGCAGTTGTTTTTATTAGGTTCTTATCTTTTTCTTAATGTGTCACTGATGAAGTGTTGTGCTCTTTTCTCAAACTCTGGTTTTTATTGCAGTTTTGCATAGTGCTGTGATTTTTTAGGGATGCGTATGTTGCATATAGCAGAAGTGGCAGTTACGCAAAAACAGAATATATTGGTCAGATGAACATGTATACAGTACTAATTGTCAATTGCCATAATCTGACTAACCTCTGTTTGACATTATTTTAAATACTAAAAATGCTTTATGATTTATGTTTAGCTAACATCTATTATTTTAAAGTTATGGGAAATTATGTATAAACTTTAAAGGTTTGTGTAACTCACCAACATTTTGATTTTGTTTTTTTTTCTGTTAGTAATTTCCTAAAATTAGAATATCTTGGCCATGCTATGCTTTTTTCCTTTAATAATAAACGCAATAATGTAAAAAATGTCAATGCCCAGTTTAACTCTGGAAGAGTAACCACTGCTCATTTTTCTTTTTTTTAAATCCATCAAGACTTTTCCCTTCTGGTCTACATTTTAGTGGCAAATAATTATATAAGTATACAAATTGTTTGTTTTTTTTTTTTTTTCCAGGAAGGTTGTACTAATTTTTACAATTCCAGTCATAAAGTTCACTGGAAAATTTCTTTTCATCCTCACCAACATTAACTGTTTGCTTTTTGTTGTGGTGATTAGCTAGTGGGATCTGAGTCATTTGAATGGAGTGACAGAGACACGGGGATAAGTAGGACTGTTTACCCAAGAATATAGTAATTGTAATGTGAAAGCTTTTATCATTGAAGATGAAGATTGAAGATAGTACAGGTGATGATCTAAGAGAGAAGAGAGGAAAGGAGACATTAAAATTATGCTCTATCAAAAAATGAAATGAGAAAATTGCTGTGAGTGATAGATGAAAAGAAGGAAAAGTAATCTTACAAAGTTGGGATGAACATGGATAGAAAATGATAAAATAATGGAATCAGAAGAAAAGGTTAGCAAAAACAATACTACAGTAGATTTTGCCAGTTGTTTGAGTTCCTGTTAACAGGGAGAGTCTACTTAAATTTATGGGGCATCTACCATTCTCTCCAATTAACGGAGAGTCTACTGTATTATATCAGAGTGACAAAAGCAATAAAGGAAAAGGTATTACAGGGAAAATATTACTTGTAAATAGGGTTAACCACGTCAAGTGGCTGTGCTTATTGACAAAAGGGATGACATGACCAGAGAATCTGGAAAGAATGAAGGAAGAGGGCAAGGGTGACGAGGAAGGATCATAGGCCAGTACAGACTGGCAGCAAAGGAAGAACAGAGAAAGCCTTGTGTTGAAGGTCATTATTTTAGAGTGATTGAATTATTTTGATAATTTACCATGATTCACCTGCACTTCTATTGTTGGCTTCTTTGCTAATGTGGTAATTTATTGAATCCAGCTTTATATTTATGTGAATACCATGAACTTTCATTAGCTGTATCTTACTACCCTTTTTCCCACTTACATGGATTTTAAAAATCCATTTCATAAATATATTAAAAAGGGTAAGATAAAGTTTAATTATACTTAATAAAATGTCTAGATTAGAATTAACGTTACATAGAATTTATGTAAAGTTAGTCAAGGGAATGTGGGCACAGAATAAATTGTTTTAAGTTTTTGGTAACTGAAATGTCCTCTTATTACCTATTACCAAAATATCTAATAGCATAAAAAGTGTTAATACTAACTTTATAATTAATTTAGACTTTAGGTTGATCTTCTCAGTTATATAGACTGTTTGGGAAGTCAGATTCAGCAGAGCCAGAACTAGTATCAGGCCTTGGATCTGAGGTTAAGTGTTAGGAGGGTGCCTGTACAGAGGTGCCTCGTCTCTGCTATCCAGAACTATCCTATAGTTCATTTTCATTTTAGTGTCACTTGGTTACTTAACTTGATTAGAAAGTCTTAAATGTCTTTTTCTTAATTATTTTGCCAGTCATTTCCAGTTACTTCTCAGTGATTTTAAATAAAATGTAAATGATTTGAGAAAGAAAGGATATTTACCAATAATTTAAGTACAGTTATAGATAATTTACTTAGCAACCTCAATTTTGCCAGCCACAGTTCTAGGAAAAGCTAGAAGGTTCTTTGAGGTGGGAAGGTTCTTTGGGTGGGGTCCTGTGGCATACTTGGTGGCTTCCTAATGGATAAGACCCAGCATTGCAAGCACAGATGCCTGAAGGGGCCCAGCAGGTTGCAGAGTGGTGGGCTGATACTCTGATGAGCTAAGGAACTCATGGTCTTGACTAAGTGGACTGCTGTTGGTTAGACCATCTAATTATTTCTGTATGGGAATTTGACAGGATTTCCCAGATGATCCTGTGTTTCATTGTTTAATGTGAATTCATCTTTCTAAACTCTTCTTTTAGAACTCTCTTTCTCAGTAAATTGCCCCACCATCTAACCAAGTGCCTAAACCTTGGGAATCAGTTTTTACTCCTTTCCCCTCCCTTGCTGTATTCACTCAGTCACCAAGTCCTAATGATATCACATCATAAATATTCTTCACTTGGACAACTTTCCATCCCCACTGCCAGGTTCCCAGTTCAGGCCATAATTGTTCCTTAACCTGAACTGCTGTCAGCCTCCTATTCCTCTTGTGGCCCCTTGTTTTGGCTCCCTTTAACCCTTTCTCTTTGCTGTAGCCAACTGTCTTAAATATAAATATAAACATGTCATTAATCTGTTCAAAACCCTTCAGGTTTTTTTTTTTGTTTGTGTTTTTGCCTTTATGATTAAAGTCTATAAACTGTTTTAAAAGGCCCCTCATAAATTGTTGCCTCTATCTCTTTATCCTTTCCCTCTAATAATCATTGCTGGTAGTTTTTTTCTTTTTCTTTTCTTGTTTTTTTTAACCAAAGTCCACAATAAAAAATATATTTTCATTGTGACTCAGTGCATACCTACCCATGGGGGTGTGTGTACATATACACATTGTATATATAAAAACATGGTTACACAATAGTGTAAAACTGAAACAGACAACCCTACTATGTACTTTGACATTTAATTTCATTGGAAAATGCTAATATTTACTAAGTCAATTTTATGATAGAGGAAGGTCTGCACTTTGAAAAAACAAATTGTATTTGTTTTTTGCATTAGTCTAAATGAACTTGAACATCCAATGTTATGTATACTGTACAGTGTTTTCTCCAGGCCTTTGTATGTGCTGTTCCCTTAGACTTAGACATTTACCCTTCCTGTCTTCCCTGGCTTTGTCCTCATCTTTGAATTTTACTTTAAAAATCATTTCTTTGAGAAAGCTCACCTTGTCCCTACATTTGGATACTCCTGCCCCAAAGGACCCTGTATTTCCCTATTATATTTGCCACCCTTCTTTGTAATTAGTTTGATGACTGTGTCATCTCTCTCCCATGCCTACCCCACCCTCCTAAGAGAGTGTACAGCATCTGCATGAGGAATGAGTGAGTATTCCAGCCCAGTTCATGACATGCAGAAGACAATCAGTAACTTCTTTTGGGAGAATGAGAAGGTGCCACTTAATGTAGGGAGAGAGTGTTAACATGTGAGAGGGGAAATTGAAAATTTAGCAGTGTAGGAATGGGAAACTACTTAATGATGAATGGTTGTGCCAGGATTCGAGACACTTTGTCTTCCCTTTGTTATTTAAGAGATTCTGAATGCTAGCAGTGTTCTGTATGTTAAGACTTTATAGTCTCTGTGCTGATAAAGGCAAAAATTCTTTGTTTATATCATAACAAAGAACTAGTATCCAAAGGCTGTTTCAAAAGATAAGGAAATAGAAGCAGAAATAACAAGAAGGTTCAGCAAACACTGGAATACTCCCTATGTTTCTGACACTGCTGGTTGCTGAGGCTGTTATAGGGTGCCAAAAAAGTCTCACCTTTGCTTATAAACAGCAAGAGAAATAGACATTAAACAAGTAATTACACAAAAATTGAAATTAAAAAATTGAGATATAATTGACAGATTCTGATGTACAATATAATGATGTAGTATTGGTATATATTGTAAAATGATCACCACATTCCTCCATCACCATACTTAGTTACAAATATTTTTCTCGTAATGAGAGTTTGTAAGATTTACTCTCAGCAACTTTCAAATATACACTGCAATATTAATTAGCATGCTGTATCTTACATCTTCTAAAGTATAATTTTGATAAATGTTATAATAAGAACATTCTGAAATGCTGTATCAAGAAAATGCAACATTTTATTTTTCTTTTTGTAATACTCATGCCAAAGTACAATAGTTTTCATTGGGGTTTTGCCATTTGCAAATTAACTTTCCTAAATTCACTAAAGACAGTCTCGTTAGTATTTCTCTCAGTCTATGAATAAGGCATGAACATAGGTGAGATGGAGAAAATAAGTCCCAGAATTAGTGTTGATATACCATTTAGGGTTTAGATTTAGAAACTGGTCTGGACAACATTCCAGGATTATATTTTAATGAACCACTTATTCTCAATAGACTCATGGGCTTTTAGTCTATCCTGAAATACGCTGTATTTTTTAGCATAGTAAATGATGATGAAGCATTTAACTGTGATTTAAGTTAGGCTTTAGGTTGTTATAGAAATGTAAGTACTTAACTTACTGATCAAAACATTGCAGGAATTGATGAGGTACACAACTTTCTTAAAAAATGAAATATTCAAGAAGTTATATAAATGAGGGTGGCAGATGACAGTGAATTTTTGGAGTTCTCACAAAAATTATGTAATGACTAGATTACTTGGCATTTCACATTCTCATGCCTTTAAAAAGCTAACAGTTGTTTCTCTATTTGATTTTTGGTATCCTTGCTGGACATGTATTGTGTGTAGTAAAACTAATTAATGACCAATGATTGATTCCTTCATTAGTCTCTTCCTTCCTTTATAAAGTCATTCATTCAACAAATTGCCTACTCTGTGTCAGGCATTGTTCTAATATAGTCATGGGCAAAACTTTTCAGGGCAAGGGCTACTTCTCCAAGTGTCATTGTCCACTAGCTGTTTGTTTTATCGTCCGGGGGGGCACCCAAAAATTCGTTGGCAGTCCACTGGTGGAACACAGTGGATATCTTGCCCAGCCTTATTCTAGGAGGTACAGTGGTAGGTAGGACTTATAAGGTCTCTGTTTTTATGGAAGTTCTATAATAGTAGAAGGGCACAAGGATACACACAATAAACAAATAAATGAACAAGAATTTTAAACAGTAAGTGCAATTAAAGCAGAATATAGCAATATGATATAGTGACTTGACTGGGTCCCAGGTAAACACTAGGTCTGGTGGTCAAGGAATTCCTCTCTAAAAAGAAACTTGAATGATGAGAAGGAGCCTGCTGCTAAGATCTGTGGGGAAGCTAGTGGAATCAGCTAGTGCACTTGCCTAAGGCTGGCATGCGGGCTTGACTTATTGAAGGAGCAAAGGAAAGCTCGGGTGGTCAAGCAGTGAGGTAGAGAATAGGTAGGAGTTGAGGCCAGAGAGACAGGCCTAATTGAGGTTTTTAACTTTTTTTGTGCCATAAACTCTTTTAACTTCTGATAAGGCCAGAGAAAATGGTGTTTTTAAATCCATAAAATGAAACAGTTACAAAGGAAATTATATTGAAGTACATTTATAAATATAAAACAAATTCTTGATAAATGTCCTTTTAATGGCCCTGTTAAATAACATGATCTGAATCAAGTTCTGTAACTTTAGTTTTGAGCTAATGAGTCTAAATGATAATTTGTTATCTCCCAAAACTATAATATGATATGGAAATATGTCTGGAATTTTGATGGATGACAAAGGCGTAGGTACTGTCAATACTACCGTGGTTTATTTCCTATATTAATAATGGTTGGAAATGATAGATTTTAGGTAGAGGTTTGGGAAAATGAAGATGAAATTTACTTCTCTTCTGTGTTTATGTACTACTACGAATTCAAGGGTATGTAGTCCTTGGGTTAAGATTGTGTAGGGTTTTCTAGGGCGAGGTAACTAGTGGAGAATGGAGTTTATCAGAGCCCAGTTGAAGCCCGTTAATTGATGAATGGATAAATAAAATGTGTGTATCCTTACAAAGGAATATTATTTGTCTGTGAAAAAGAATCAAGTGCTGATGCAGGGTGGTACACCATGCCTGAATGAACTTTGAAAACATACTCAGTGAAAGAAGGCTGTCACAGTATCACATGATCCATTTATAGGAAATGTCCAAAATAGGCAAATCCATAGATACAGAAGGTGAATTAGTTGTTACCCAGGTTTGGAGGAAGGACAGGAAGTTGGAGGGAAATGGAAAGTTTCTACTACTCTTGGGTACAGGCTTCCTTGTTTCTTTTGGGAGTCATGACAGTATTCTAATAAAATAGATTGTAGTGATGGTTGTACAAATCCGTGAATATGAGGGCTGTGGGGGGGAAATTCAGCCATAAATGCCTCTGTTTCTCATATTACATGGCTAGATACTTTCTGAACAGCCCTCGCATACCTAAAATGATTGATTTGTGCATTTTAAAATGGAGATGGGGGGGTGAATTAGAGCCTGGTAAAGCTATTAGTTTTAATTAAAAAAGCATAATCAATTGAAAAATCCCCATTGGAAATTGGGAGCTGGGGCTCAGTACAAATTACAAATAGGGGAAAGAATTTAAGGTGCTAGTGAAAGCTTTTGGGATAAGGAGCAGGTAAGTGCAGAAGGGGCTTTATCTAGTCTGAGAAGAGCTGTAGCAAGGTGAGCCAATGTATTTAAGGGGCTAGAGGACCAGTTGAGGATGACAAGTCTGAAGCTTATTAACAGGTAGTTGTGTATTAAACGTGTATTCTTAGAAAAGCTTACCTTCTTTAAAGTCATGTGATATAAGCATAACAGAACTTAAAAATAGGGTTAAGGGCAGATCTAGGAATGATGCAACAAAATGGCGGCGTGAGAAGGAGCTCCAAAATACTCCTCTGGAGATTACACCTAATAAAACACCTATATCTTGACCAAGCACCCTCTACAATCACAGCTAAGAAACCCACACATTGCATGAAGGTACCTACAGGCAGGTAATGGGTTAAACAAAGGAGAAATAAAGGGAAGAGCAGAGATGCAACTGTGAGGTTTCTGCTTGGAACTCTACCGCTGGGGGAGGGAGGAGGAAGAAGGTGCAGGGAGACTGCTCCCAGCCTCAGTAGGTCCGCATGAGATACCACACCCACCTCACTTTGGCCCCAGGAGGTGCAGATGGTCAGCAAACTGCAGCGGCTGGAGTTCACTTCGGTTCCCAGAGGAGGGGAAGCAACTGGGTGGTGAGGAGCCGCAGCGCCAATGCTCAGGCCGGGAAGGAGAGAGAAGGCTGCCTGCACTTTCTCAACCCACAGCCAGAATGACCTGAGAGACCACAAAGAGGACTGTTCCTAAAGCTCAGGGCAGAGTCTGCACGGGACAAACCCAGAACAGAAAGGCGCAATTACGCCCAAACTTCCAGCATGACCCCCGGAGCCACAGGAAGAACACAAAGCCGCAAACACCCCCCACCTACCCCCAGACCTCTGCCTGCCCAGTATCAGAAGTGAACACCAAAGAAATTACAGCTGGGAGCGTCCAGAGAGGCTGCAAAAAATGAGAAACCAGAGAATTAAAGAGATGGGGACAGATGACCCATGAGAAACAGAGCTCAAAGCAACAATTATAAAAATGCTTAATGAACTGAATGATAATTTCAACAGAGATAGCAAGCATTAAAGAAGACTTACAAACCATTATAAAGGACCAGAGAGAGATGATGACTACATTAACTGAAATAAAGAATGGAATAAAAGTCATCAAACTAGATAAAATAGAAGTGCAAAGCAGTGATGTGCAGGAAAAGCCAGCAGAAAACATATATTTAGAACAGATAGATATGAGAATCCAGAAAAATGAGGATGGTTTGTGATTCCTCTGGGACAATTTAAAGAGGAAAATATCAGAATCATAGGTGTACCAGAAGGGACAGAGGCAAAGCAAGGGATCAAGAAATTATCTGAAGAAAATAATGACTGAAAATTTTCCTAACCTAGCGAAGGACATACAAGTCTAGGATGCACAGAGAGTCCCAAACAAGATGATCCTAAACAAGAACACACCAAGACACATCATAATTAAATGGCAAAAATTAAAGAAAAAGAGAAAATTCTAAAAACAGCAAGAGAAATGCAAGTAGTAACTTACAAAGGGACACCCATTCGATTCTCAGCTGGTTTCTCACCAGAAACTTTACAGTAGGTCAGAAGGGATTGGCAGAAATACTCAACGTGATGAAAACCAAGCATCTACAACCAACAGTAATGTATCTAGCAAGGCTAGCATTCAAAATTGAAGGAGAGATAAAGAGCTTCTCAGATAAGAAAAAGTTAAAGAAATACATCACTACCAAACCAGTACTACAAAGAATGTTAGAGGGACTTCTTTAAGATAGGAGGAGGGATGGGAGAGTGGGTAAAATAAGGAAAGGGATAAGAGAAATTTAGTTTGGTTGTTTACTTAGAACCAAAAGCAACAAAGAAACAAAGCTGGACACAATAATTTAGTAGTTACCTGAGGGTAAGGGGGGAAGGGCGGGGGAAAAGGGGCAGGGACACAAATATATGGTGATGGAAAGAGAGCTGACTCTGGGTGATGAACATATAATAATACAACACATAAAAGATGTAATGTAGAATTGTACACCTGGGACCTATGTCATTTTTACTAATCAATGTCACCCCAATAAATTTTTAAAAATAGGATTAAGGTAGACCTCAAAATACATGAATTTCTTAAAAACTATTAATAACAAAAGGATTAACAAACTTTAAGAAAAGAAGTAGCCTATATAAATCTTCATTGCATTTGCACCCAGCACCAGCAGCAGTGACCTTTAAGTCACGGTAAAGTTTGATGCCCTTGTTTTTTTCTTTGAGATGCCCTTTGAGGGCATTTGCTTCTCATAAAGGTCAGTTTCATCAAAATTAAAAATCTGAACCAGGGTATAGAATTTAGTCAGATATTACATATTTCCAATGTTTTTTCACCCTTTATCTATACTCTGTTCTCCTGCATTGGAAAGTACAGTGGTCTTTACATCAGCTACTCTGACCTTACTCGTTAATTATGTGAAAGTTTGCTCTTGATCACTTCAAAACATTAATGGGCTAGGAGAAAAAATTTGTGAACCAGTGCTACCTCTATGTTTTGCTGCTTTCATTCTGCTCTTTACCAATAGCATATGAGCTAATTCAGAATAAAGAACCAGGCATTGTAACACAACAGACATTAGGTGGGCAAAGTGTTTATAGACTGTCTAAATAATGTTTCACACATATGTACTATTTTCTAAATATGTGTAGATGCTGTTATGATTAATAAAGAAACATTCTTATAATAATTTTATTGACTTCATAGTAGTTTTTCATCATTTTTTCAATTAAGAGCTACTGATATTTCTGGAAGAGGTTTGAAACTACTGCTTATGAGTGAAATACGGAGTGCTAGAGGTCACTTGCAGAATTCTAAGGAAATTTATTGGAGATCAGAAAAAAATTCTTAATGTATAATTAAAAATAATAATACGTGGTAATGTTAAGCTTCTATTAAGTGTTGTGTATAGTTATCTCATTTATTCATCTTCTGGGTGGCTATTTTTATTATTCCCATTGTAATACTCATAGACAAGGAAAAGGGAGCTCAGAGTAACATGCTGTAGATCACAAAAGCTATTAGGTAGCCAAGTGGGATTGGCACCTGGGTCTTGACTCATGCTGTTCACACTGCAGACTTTGTTACTTCACTTACTCCTCATATAATGCTCCAGCATGTACTCTTAATGATTAAACAAAGTTCCACTCTAAATACTTGGATTGATTTATTCTGTCATTAATGGAAATTAGGGATATAAACAAATTAGAGGTATTTTAAAGAAATGCAGTTTGTTTAGTTATAATTCATGTCACATCTCTGCGTCTTTAGTACTCTTTATGAGGGAGATTACAGACAGATGGGAGAGGCAGTGTTTTATTAGTAGGAAGCTTTGGGTTCTATTAATAGATCATCTCCTTTTCTATAAAACAAGTCTGAACACATTTGAATTAAAATACCTGGGTAAATAGTAACTTTGGAGACCTGCTATACTATTTGTGCTGTTGGATTTAATGATGTTGATTATCGCAGGGAAATTTTTAAGATCTGTTGTCTTGTTAAAAATAATACCTTTATGTTTCTTTTTTAATTATTTTAGGAAAACATCAGACATTGTTGTTGGCAGTTTTTGTGACTCCTCTTATTGATCTTCGCTCTGATTTCTCCAAATTTCAGGAAATGATAGAAACAACTTTAGACATGGATCAGGTATGCAATATACTTTTTAATTCAAGAAACAGTATTTTTGAAAAGCAGAAGCATTATCAAAAATCTTATTTCTCTTTTTAGTATTTAATTTGGCACTTTTGTGAGGCACCTTGATGAGAGCAGATGTAAAATTAAGTGATAGATGGGAAAAGAAATCATCATTTCAGTGGATGAAAATTAAAGATGAAAAGAGGAAATGATATTGTGTATAACTGGCCTGGTTAAAGGAAACCTCAAATAAAAGATTCCACATATGCAAGCTGAGTTTTATTTTGTTTGCTTCTAAGAGAGAAGGAAAATTATAGTTACTAGAAAATGGAAGAGGTTAGAGGTAAATATGGAATACAAGAGAAGATAACTCTTGTTTATTTTCCATGCAGGGAAGGTCTTTGGGAGAGGAGGCTAGAGTATGTGTGTTACCTCCTAAATGCTTGTTCATATAACTAAAAAGTTGTCTGTGACTCTCCAAATATTTTGTTTGAAGTTTCTTATTAGTTGAGAAGAACATAGGGTTTAAATGATTTATATCCTCAGATCTTTAATCATTTTAAGAATTAATTTGTATATAAATATAAAATGGGAATAGTTTCTGAAATAGTTGAAAATAACCTTATGAAAATGAACTTAAAGGCAAAATTTATGAAATGGAAAAGTTGTGTCTGTTAAAAGTTTGTTTATAGAACAGATTTAATAGGAGTCTATTAAATGTAGTATTGTTAAATTATGTGACATAAAAAATATTTTGAAAATTTCCCACACTAAATTTCCTGCTGAAAAATGATCATGTAGGGAATATGTGCTCGCATTTATATTAAGGTAGTAGTTTAACTTGCTCATTATTAGAGTCTTTGCGTTCTTCTTAATGACTGAATTTGGGTTAACATTTGTCCTGTATGATGTTGATTTATTTTGTTTTTACTGGATTATTAACTGAGGCTTAAAGAAGTTAAACCTCATTTACTCAGTGCTCTTTGGATTAAGAAGTGCATGAGTGTATGGGTATAAATGTTTCACTTTTCTGGTAATACTCATATTTTGTCTGTGATAGGGCAGTCTTCCTGTAGGTTAAGCAACTAAAAAACTGGTGTGATTCACCACTTGTTTAGGAAAACTTTCATTTTAGCTATTGTTTTTCTCGGTAATGCTGCTATTAGTGGAATGATTTTAGGTGTACAACTTTTAGATCAGTGGGAGACCAAAAGAAATACTGTTTCAGAGACTAGACACTGAAACCATCACTACTCCCCTGCAGCTGGGGGTGTGGCCTTGTCTGTGAATGGGCGGAGTTGGACAATTGTAAACATTTCTTTAAATGAAAGCGTGTAAAGGTGTAGTTCTTAATGGTTAACAAAACCTCTGGCTAACATAAGGAAGTGGGATGGCAAGAATTGAGCTTTTCAATGTCACTGCAGCTGTACACACTTGAAGGAACCCAGAAGCCAGGCCAAGTTCTGCTAAAAGGTTGCAGCTGATTTTGTCCTTTATGGCCACCTTTATTCTTCTAATATTAATAGCTTGTTGTCTCCTTGCCTTGATATTGTAGATCTCAAACTAATTTGTATAATAGTCACTTGATGGCCTTGTTAAAACAGGGTTCCCTCCCCAGAATCTGGGGTTTGGCTGGAGAATTTGTATTTCTAACATGTACCCAAGTTGTGCAACTTGTCTGGGGATCCCACTTTGAAAATTACTTGCTTAGTAAGTTAGTGCAACTGAGAATGAGTTTCCTCACTTTTGGACAGTAAAAGTCGTTGTCTTTTTCTGTTTTTATTATACACAGGATATTAACCACTACTATAGTAATTTTAAAAGGCAGCAGGATTATAAAATTTTGGATACTTTTACATTATATAATGCCTTTTCATTTCATTCCCTTCCTCCCTCCCTCCCTGTCATGCAGTATTTTGACTGTGTAGTCCAACCTTTGGGATATACAAGGGCTGTCCAGAAAAACTCCAGCCATAAATGCCTCATTTATGTTACATGGCTGGGTGCTTCCCCAACAGCCCTTGTGTACATACCTGCTTGGCAGCAGATAAACCAGGCTTACCCTCACAAATGATGACATACCATTAGTGATTTAATGGATTCCCGTTTGTGGTTTTCATTTAGTGTGTTTGTGGGTAGTTTTTCAAAATGATAATGGGGGAGAATGATAATTAAAATACTACAATATAAACTTTAAGTGGTGTTTTTTTTTTTTTTTTTCCATGCTTTTCTACTGAAAATATAACAGATGGTATTAGGACAAGTAGTACAAAAAAGTGTAAAGGTAAAGGTGGCCATCCTTAATTTTTTTTTCCTCTTTTCAGGTGAACAATGTTAACAGTCTGGTGTGCTTTCTCCAACTCTTATTATACTAACTAATCCAATGTGGGTTAAGGATTTTTACTTTGATCTAAAATACTTGATACATACCTGTTAAACAAGAATTTCCTGCTATTTTAAAATAGTAGTAAGTGTTAATTCTTGTATGATGCTATGGGCTTAGAGTGTAAGTGTCTAGATTTTGGGAAGGTAAGCAGTGCAATCAGACAGGTATAGACTGGAAAGGAAGAAGTAATTTGTCCTAATTTCATTGCTGTCACTTTAGATACGACAAGCCCCAGTTTCTTAATCTGGAAGTAGAACATTGAGTAGTTAACTTTGTAGGGGAGGAAAATTTTTCTTTCTATTTTCTTAGGTTCACTGTTTAGGGGAGTGTGAATTAAACTGACCAAAATCAGATTAATAAGGGAAAAGACAGATTTTTGAGTTTATAGAAAAATGTGACACAAGGAGGCTGTTAAGAGTTTAGGGCTTTATAGTACTATCTTAATAGGGGAGGGAAGAAAGGGCGCATATGGTGAAAACTAATAATTTTTAAGAAAGATAAATGAACCCTTTGGAGAATAGATAGGAGATAAGATAGCTTTGACTTTCCTGGTTATGAAACACCCTTGGAAGGGATTTATCACAATTGAGGTTTTTGGGAGTCTCTACTTGTAGACAGGTAAAAGAGTTCAGAAACAAAGCCTATTCTCAAATGCTTTCATCTCAAAATAATTTCTGTTCTACAGTGACATATTGGGGGCCCTTCAATATTAAGTACAAGTACTGTGTCAATAAAGTTAAAGTTGTTTTGTGTTTCCTTTTTTTTTTCTGAGTAGATTGAGTCCTAACTTAATGCCAGTTAGGACTGTTATTTTGTAGGTAATCTAAAACTCAAGACAACATGGACATGAAATTAAAAGTAGATATACGGGAGGCTTTATTTTACATTTGCTTTATCCAGCAGCTCATTGATGCCATCCAAAGGAACTAAGTTTTTGAACTGTTCTGTTTTTTGTGCTTATAATTTCAACCTAAGGCTGACCCTCATTTGGCCATAGTATGACTACCTATCAGTAACAGTTCGTACAACATTCCAAGTAAGAGTCCTGCAGTTTGCCTTGATGGTGGATCACTTAAACAGTTATTGTGGCCCCAGAAATAGATAATGATAATTGATCTCAGATAACTGGGGATGGGTTATCCATCTAATTGGAGATAACATGAAAAGCAGAAAGGAAGGGAACAACTGTTGTATAGATCACTAGCGGTATAACTATAACTGTCCTGTAACTATAGGCTTTCATGTTTTGTAGTATGCTACTATCTTTTAAGTAAGTCAGATTCCTTTTTAAAACTTGTTCTAGATGCTCTAGAGAGTTGACCTAGTATATAATATCTTCTTTATTCTCACTTATAACCTTTTAAACTTGTCTCAGCTTACAAGATGAATTCAGTTTTTCACTGTCATTGTAGATATTTGTAATGAATTTAAGCATTTAAATTTCATGACTCAGAATCACATTGAGAAAATCTCAAGAGGATAGCACTTGTTTCATGTTTGATTTCTGAAAGCTTCACTGTTTTCCAGCTGTGCTTAGGAGTTTATGTGATGAAGGAAGAGTTCTCTTTTTAGACTTGGCTTTGTATATAACACTTCAGGTATTTTTTGTGGCTGCTTTCCATAAATCTAACAGAATGATTTTCTATTTTTGAAGTAAATGTAAACCAAAACCATCCCAGACAAGTTTAAAAAAAAGGAGGAGAGGGGGTCCAGGCTGGTAAGATACAGGTTTTCCTGTTTAGCTGTGTATCCAGAAGTGGGTTTTTTAAATGGCCCCTCTGGCCTGGCTTTATGCCGGGGACTTGCCACTTAGCAGGAGCTCAGACCTGTGGTTCCTTCTAATTCATCTATACATATTTATTTGAGGGAGGTGGTGTGGGAGAGCTTGTATAGTATTTCTAAGGTAGTAGAGCTTTATTATTTTTTTAAGATACATAGTATCCTTCTGGTTTTCTCCTAATTATTTTAATCTCTAGCCTTCATGTGAATTATCTAGGATTATATCATCTGATGTCAGTGCAGATAGTATGATTCAGTAGTATCTCTTCTTTTTTTTTTTTTTTTTTTTTTTTTTTTTTTTTTTTTTTTTTTTTTTTTTTTTTTTTTTTTTGCTTTTTGGTATGTGGGTAGCTCCCTGGCTGGGAAATGAACCCAGGCCCCAGCGCTGACAGCACCAGCGCCGAAGCCCCAAACCACTGCACCATCAGGGAACTCCCAGTATCTCTTCTTTGTTATGTTGCATTTATTTGTATTTTACTGTTATTGTTAGGACCTAACTTCTCTTCCTCATTTTTTTTTATCTTGTTTTTTGATCTCATTATCACATTTTGGAGTTCCAAGGCTAGGTTTAATTTGTTCTATTTTTTGTATGTGGTCTGATGTAATGGGTGTGTTGGATGGTATATATTTTACTACCCCAGATTGTTTGGGAGGAGTGATGTAATCCTAAAGGATACTCAATTTGATGTGTGACCCTTAGAGTATTTAAGTTAGAACCCATTCATCACTGTCTCTTGTTTCACGTGAAGTCTCCCCAGCAGCACTTTGAAAACAGCACTTTCCATCCGTAGAAGGAAAATGTAAGGATACCCATTCAGGTTTCTTCTCTCTACATTTGGGATTATTAGTGAGAATTTTCAGGACTTTGTGTACTTACCACTGGGTTTCTAGAAGGTGGGAATGAGGATATGAACTTACCTAGTCAGGCTCGGCCACTTTTTTTTTTTTTTTTCCCCGGCCACTTTTTTTCTTAAATTCGTAGGAAGAGTTAAGGTCCATCACTGTGTCAATCCACCACTGTAGTGTTACTTTTTTTCCCTGAAATTACTGCATGTTTTGCTCCTTGTTTCTAGATCATCTGCATTGTCTCTGTAATTACTGTGTAATATTCTGTTGATGTACCATTGTGCAAATATTGTGATGTTTTGTTGTGTTTTGCTATAACAAATCTGCAGAGGTTTTATTCATCCCTGTGTTGTTTTGCTTCTGTTGAATTATTTCCTCAGTTTGAATTTCTAGGAGTAGAATTGCTCTGTCAAAGTGTATAACAAATATCTCTGAGTCTTGTTGCATGTTGCTTTTTTCTTTTTTAAAGGTTATACCAACTTAAGAGTCTCACCAGAAATGAATATACTAATTTCACTGTAGCCTCATTAGTATTTGGTGGTAGGTTCTTTTTTTTCTTAAAAAAAAAATGGCTATAGAATAATATCTTAAATTATTCATATCTTTGATGCTTAAGTATTCATATCTTTTATTATTATGGCACTTTAGCATTTTCCTTTGGGTTCATTTACTACCTGTTCTCTCATCTGTTGTGAGTTGTATATTTTTATATTTGCCCATTTTAATGGCCTTGCAGTTTTTCACATACACAAGTGCGGTTATAAAGAAAATATTAACCTTTATATTTTTATATTTTGCAAAGCTTTTTATTATTTTTTTGACAAATGTTTCATCTTTTTAAAAGGTAGGTTTATTCAAAAACTGAAATTTTAATATATAATTAAATATTATTAGTTTAGATTGAAAAAATTATTTGATAAATAATTTCTTTTCATCTTTTGTAATTTGATTTTAACTCTATGTGTGTGGTCACATATGCCATGTAAAGGTGTGCTCTAAGTGGATAGTATTGGAAATAAATCTCTGGTGCCCGCAAATAAATACTCGGACATTCAAATATCTCGGCCTCGGCAAGGCAATCTTTATTTCTGCAGAAGGGTGTCATACAAAAGCTGCAGGCACACTGAGTGGAGGGTCACATACCTTTTATCCCTAATGCAAGCTTAATTAAACCTGTCTGTTACCCTGTTGGCTAGGGCTTCAGACCTCACATTCTTAACCTTACCCGATTGACTATTTTATATTTTTATGACATTTCGCAAGGGGGAAGGCATAAGGGAGTTACAGGGACAAAGAAATTACAAGGCAGGCCTTGTGACCTTTGTATAAACAGGATGAGTTGGGGAGAGGATGAGGCCTGCTCTGAGGTAGATTCCTAAGGTGGGTTTCTAAGTAGAGAGATTATGCCCTTATTTGGAAGAAAAGACTTACATTCCTACAATAGTAATTGGGAATTTATATCAATTTCACTTTGTGGAATTTTTAAAATCTCCTTGTTTTAGAAAGCTCTTATATTATGCTTTTATATATAATTAAGTCTTTTTAATAGTTCTTAATTATCTCTAAGGACAGACTTTATTCTTTTTAAAAGATAACTCATAATTTTGTTTGTTTAAATTTTAGTCATTTTGTTTTTCCTTTCAAAAAGCAACTCGTATTGGACCGTCATTAGAAATGAGTAAATCTTAATATTTGATTTGATTTAGTTTTTCTCTTTTCATAGTTTGCCTCTTCACTTATCAATTATTTTAAATCTTCTAATCAGTTATCTTTATAAGTAATAATTACATTATTAGTATACCTTCACATACCATGTGTGGTCGACCACAAGAAGAAGGAGTTAAATATAATTAAGACTTTGTTTCTAAATATTTTGTGTATATTTTACCATTGTGAGGACTTTTTTTCATTATGATTTATTGCTGGTTATTACTGGTTAGAATTTAGGGAAACAAAGTACTTAGGAGTATGTTTCTAAATCATGACATTTTAATGAACTTTCAGTTTGAAGAACTAAAATTCTACAGTTTGTTTTAGAACTGACTTTTTGAGATTCCCAAGATGGATCTTTGGTTTGGGCAAAAACGACACATTCTGTTACAGGCTTTGAATATTGAACATTGTTTTGTAATGTTTAGGAAAAATGTTTTGAAAGTTGTTTAGGGGGGAAATAAATGAAAATAGTACTATTAATGACATGCATCAATAGCACTGTGTTTCATATGAATAATTTTTGTACATCTAGAACTCTAAGCTAATAAACAGAACATTACATCTCTTAATAAATCAACTTCTTATAGTTGTGACTGAATAACTTAACGATATCGAATCATTTAACATAAAATAGTGAAATTTAAATTCAGTAAAAGAAAATACTTGCTTTATGAATTTCATCTTACCTATTTAATATAAAATAAAATTTAGCTACTTTTTGGTCTGTCTGTAGGTGGAAAACCATGAATTCCTTGTAAAACCTTCATTTGATCCTAATTTGAGTGAATTAAGAGAAATAATGGATGATTTAGAAAAGAAGATGCAATCAACATTAATCAGTACAGCTAGAGATCTAGGTAAGAATGGACTGTTGGAAGTTTTGTTACCGGAAAATGGGGTGTCCTTGTCGACACAATGTCCAGGTTCTTGGTATCTCGAGCAAAGAATTGAATGAGACACACACAAAAGTAAAGAGGTGAAACAAAGAGATAGTTTACTCCAAAGAGGTAGGAGCCAGCTGGAGCAAGGAGAGTGGCTCAGGAGCCCTGATTAAGAACGCTTTGTTTGGTATTTTTATTTTCTTAACATGTCTTCAGGGGAGACACCTCTGGGCATGGAGTTTCTTGATTGACAAGTCTGATTGACAAGCCTGTAACATCACCTTTCTTTTATTGTTCCTGTCTCCTTTCCAAATTCAGTTACCTCCTGTGATTGTCTTATCTTGGGGCAGGGATTACTAGCGAGTAGGTGGTATCAGGGCAGTGGTGACCATTCCAGCAGGGGTCCCGAGATCCCCCCTATTCTATCTTCCTTCCTCACATTTCTTTGAAAGATGTGATCCCCCCTAATCTCTATGGGAAGCTGAGGGGCTGAAGGTCTCCTCTTCTCTATCTGCTTCTTGCTGAGGATGGTCGTTGTCCCTACCTATTGGGGATCCACGGAGCTCTCACCCTATCTGATCTAAAGGGGGAAGGGTTCTCGAAATCCTCCAGTTGACTCCTTTGTCGAGATGGGCTGGAAGCCTTGCCAGGTGACTTCTGCATTGCAAAGGCCCCTAGATAAGGAGAACCAGACCCAGTTAGTAACTTCAGAAGCTTTGGCCAGAAATGTAGGCCTCAAAGCCTCACTACAGGGTGCTTACCTGACAGAATATTTGTTTAGCCCTTCGGAGTCTGCATCCTGCTGATTTTGGGCTCCACCAGCCACCCAAGTGTGAGACCGCCTATCCAGGAATGGCCTGGGGATGATACAGTTAACACACACAGATGGACAGTCGCAAAGATGATTAGCTAAAATCTAGCACACCCAGCTAAGTAAAGTTTTATTATCACATATCACAAATTTTAGGATGGCTAACCAGGGCTGGAGACAGACATTTTAGAAATACAATTAGCAAACTCACGATACAAGTATTTTCTCTGAATGATTAGCTCAAACTGGGGCAAAGGACATCTGAGAGATACGGGGTAAAAGCCTATTGTTTAGGTTTTTGGGTAATTGTCTAAAGCAGGAGGCAGGATGAAGACATTCCATGATTAAAGCTTGGAGCAATCTGTTGTTTAAGCTAGAGTTAAAGGAGAACTGATGGAGAGGGTGATTAAGGCTGGGGACTAGCAAAAAGGTGAAACTGAGAGCTAAAGAACAAGAACAGGAGTCCTTAGTGAAGTGGGGAGATGGCTGCTCTGTTTGGCCCGTATCAGTTTGAATAATGCTTTTGTGTACAGTATCTACACTGGTACCAGAATTGCTTTCCCAGAAGCAAGTTGATCATGCCATTTCTTTGTTTCAAGTGCCTTTTTCTACAGAATAAACACTTTACAGTTCACATAGAGGGTACTTTACATTCAGAGACTTGCCTCTCTTTCCAGACTCATCCCATACAGTTCCCCCAAACCCTAGACGACTCTACTTTGCTGCCAAACAAATCACCCAGCAGGTCCTTGCATCAGTCATATCTTTTAAATATGACCTGTTTTAAATGTTACCTCCTCTATAAGACTAATTTTGCTAGTAATAGTTAATTGATTTGGCTTTGGGGTTCCCAAGCACTTCATTAATATCGTTTTTTTTTTTAAATGTCTTCCTTCCATACCAGGTTATTAATTTTCTAATTAGTCTCACACTGTTTTTATTCTGTTTTCTGAATTTCTAAAGCTCTTAGTTGAGCATCTCTCACATGTGTGTTGAGTGAATAAAGGAATCTTAGCATTGGAACTAGAAAACCCCTCAGAGCAGTGGTACTTAAACTTGGAGAATCTGAGAAAAGTTATAGATGTTTTTTTCCCCAGAAATAATGCCCATATCTTCATATTTTAAAAATTTGCACATAGTGTCCCATGGACTCGATCCTAGATTTAAGAGTCTTCATTTTTGAAGGATATTAAAATTTACCATCCTTACATCATAGCTCCTTTTCTCCTGTCGAGTGAGGTGTGTATTTAGTTGTTTTGTCATGCTTTAGCAAAAAAATTTGTAGATACTATCCTTCTGCTTTGTGGTCCAAAGATCACATTCATGAATGAGATTATGAGGAGAGGACAGATTTATAAAAATTCAGAAATCTTTGTTGCATAAAGTCTGGCTAATCTGTCATTGATTGTTTTGTGAAGGTTCCTATGCTGAACAGAAAATATATGTCCTTGTTTTTCTTGAGTTTCATTGTCAGAGTCTCAAGCTTTGGTTTGGAAAGCGTATTTGTTCACTTTAATTTGCTCTCTCTCTTTCTCTCAGAGAAATGCTTGGTTAACTAAAGAATCCTCTTGCAGAACTCAAGGGAAGGGGCTATATCTTACTCATCCTCATGCCCCCAGCATCTAGAACAGTGCATGCTACGCCTTGCATGGATTTACCCAAAAGCGCTTCCATATCAGAAGCTAATGCTAAGAAGGGAGTTTAAGGATTTTAATTTATGTAGTTTTTTTCAGTGAAGTGAAGTAGGATTTGTATCTGTCCTAGTTAGATAATTTCCAGTATGCTGTCATGTAATAAAAGTGTTGTTCATTATTTAGATTTAATTATTTTAAACATTTACAGGGCAAAATGACTGACAGACTTTTTTTTCCTGATCATTTAAGGCTTGGATTCTGGCAAACAGATTAAACTGGATTGCAACTCACAGTTTGGATATTACTTTCGTGTAACGTGTAAGGAAGAAAAAGTCCTTCGTAACAATAAAAACTTCAGTACAGTAGATATCCAGAAGAATGGTGTTAAATTTACCAATAGGTTTGTAAATCTGTATTATATTGTTAAGCCTTCACTAGTTCCATAAAACTAAATTATTCTCTGAAATGTGAATATTCTACGATAAGGAAGTTTTACTTTATTGTTAATGGATATAAAGCATAAGAGTAAGATTGAAACTTTGTTTTCTTACAGGAGGCTAGTCAGGGTATCCCAACACCACTTGTTAATCCCTGTCTTCCTCATTGACTGTAGCAGTTCGGTCTATTTTTAAGATTAATTTTTCACTTGTCTCACAATTTTTTTTGTCAGTGTGAAATAGATTGTATTACATTTCTTATATGTTTCCATATCCTTTAGAGTTCCCCCTCATATCTCTACTTTAGTTATTTTCACATGTTTATATTTTTCTAAGAAAACTTTTCTCTCATTTATCAAGTAAAAATTTCTTCTAGAGTGGCATATAAATTAGTTTAGGGAGATGTCTCCCAGCCTTAAAGAGGCCACTCATTAGATGACAGCTTTTTTAAAAATCATGTTCCATGTTGAAAAAAAATCTTACCACTTACTTTTCTGCCCTTTCCCTTGCTGATGTTAGGAATTCCTGAAGAAATAATTATTTTAAAATCTTCGACTTGAGGAGGAGGCGATTTTTTTCTTTCTCCTCTGTATTATGTTACAACTTAATAGCCTGCCTTACTTTCACCTTACAGGTAGCTTTTGTATATATGATCCCCCCTTTTATCCATTTATTTAACAAGTATTTTAAGTGTCTTTTATGTGTAGACATTATTCTACATGTTCCGACACCCCGGTAATGAAAACAGTCTGTTTTTAGTTTATAACAGTTCTCTGAAATAATAGATCATGTTTTTAGATGAAGAAGCTAAAACACTATTTTCCAGGATTAGACAACTAGTAACACTAGGTACTCGAACCTAGATCTTCTGTTGCCAAATTTAATAGTACTAGTTTTTCCACCCCACTATATTCCTGATTCAAGAAAGACAGTATACGAGATCTGTCCAGATAGTAATATCCAGCCATGTAATATGAAAAATAGAGGCATTTATGGCTGGATTTTTTTCTAGACAGGCTTTGTATGTATTTTTGCTTAGACAAGACAGAACTTTGTGGGTGTTAAGAATCATCTTCGAATCACCCATTTGTTAGCTATAAAACATATGAATGAGGTTAAACTGAATGCCTATAGTAATTCCAAAAGTTGTAAAAAATTCATTCATTGATTTTTTTCAACAAATTGAATATTTTATATGTGACTAATTATGTAATTTTCCTTCTCAAATCTTTCAGTGTTTGTCATCCAGAAAACTAAAATGTTTATTATCACTTATGCAAATCTGATTGCTGTCCACCTCTGCTTTTTATCTCTTGCAGCATTTTTAATCATGTCTGCCTCTTGCTTTTCTTCCTGTAATTCTTCCCATTTGCCTGTTTCATGCTAGTCTTTTGTGCTGCTACTTGCCCATGTACAGTTCTTGAGTGGTAAGCGGTCTATGTATTAGGTCATTAGCTAATTCAGTCAAGTTCAAAATTATTGCCTTAGTTTATGGATGCCCTTCTTCTAATAAGTACTTCTCCTTCTTTCTCTTCTCTGTGGCCCTCATTTGTCTTTTAGTTTTTAATTTCAACTGCTTCCTTTGATACCAGTGAATATTTTTTCTTCATTTTATTCTCATCTTCAACATGTTTTTTTTTTAACTTTTTTTTTTTTAATTTCTCAATAACATCTGGTTTTCAAGGCATTTTCCTTTGACAACGTTCAGCATCAAAAAATAAATACATTACAGTTAATGGGTGTGTGTGTGTGTGTGTGTGTGTTAAAAGGGGCTGACCTCTATCCTAGCTAAGGATGAAGACTTACTCCATTTAAGTATTTTAGAAGAGGCCACAGATCATAATTTTATGTAATAGAATGTTAGTTGTAATGGGAAGAATTATATCAGTGGGCAATCATGAACAGCATAAATGTTAATACACTGAATTCCAGCCACATTTGCCCTTTAGTTGTTCATTTTCTAGTGATATTTCCATTTTAATTATTGTTTTGATGCTCTGTAAGACTGGATATATTTTACGTAATACCCATTACCTTTAGTAGATGTTTTTTAATCTTTCTGATACCGTTATCTTGATTTGCAGTACATTGACTTCTCTCAATGAAGAGTATACCAAAAATAAAACTGAGTATGAGGAAGCCCAGGATGCCATTGTTAAAGAAATTGTCAATATTTCTTCAGGTAAATTTAATAAGAGTTGTTATGTTAAATATTCTGAATATGACCTAATTTTTGGTAATAGAAAAACATCAGGATGTTTGAAGAGTGGTTTTTTTAAAAGCTATTACACAGTGTGACTGTTTATTATGTTAGACTACCTCCCAAATAATGCATGCTATATTGTGGTAGGAAAAGTAACTGGAAACTATTCTGGTACATAGAAAGATAAGCCAGTGCAGCCTAAGGAATGGGAATACCCTGAAAAACAAAGATATGCAAAAGAGCACAAAACTTACTATTTATTGTAGGTGTAACAAGTAAAAGAAACACCAAAACTACAAGGCAGTAATATCTTAGATTATCTATGGGCTCATGCTCTACGTTATGGAAACAAATACCACTGGATAGCAAATAGAAATTACTCAGGAGACAAGCCTTTTTAACTTTTATGTGCCATTTTATAGATTTTCAGAGTCTGTTTTAAAGACACTTGTTTGCAATAATTGTGTTAAAGAAACAGCATAAATTGGCACTGTGGTATTGCCCTTAGCACAGGGTACGTGGGGATGTGTTAAGCTGGAAGGCTTTGCCTATCGTCATGCACATTGACTAACCTTCATTGTTCCTTGCAAAAATATGCCAAAGAAATAGTTTAACCAAGTGATTAAAATTGGCATCACCACAAATGGGATATATGACATTATATGCTTCCTAATGTGATACAGAGAGAAGGACATATGATCACCTATGTAGTATTTTTGAGAAGAACATTTAACCTAGTTATAAGAAAGAAGAAAAAATGAGATAAATTTAGATTGTGGGGCATTCTTTTTAAGGTCTGAACTCTAGAAATGCCAGTATCATAGAAGCAAAAAAAAAAAACAAACCAAAAAAACAAAAAACAGGATTTGTTCTAGATTAAAAGAGACTTAAAGAGACAAGACAGGGAGTTCCTGGTGGGGTAGTGGCTAAGGCTTTGGCGCTGTCAACGCTGCAGCCTGGGTTTGATTCCCAACCAGGGAACTACCCACATTAAAAAAAAAAAAAAAAAAAAAAAAAAGAAAGAAAGAGAGAGAGAGAGACAGGACAGTCAAATACAGTGAACAATCTTTGATTGACTCCAAGACTAAGGGTTGGAGTTGGGGAATAGCTACGAAGGACACTTAGGACAAATTAGTAAAGTTCAATACGAGATAATATTGATGTCCCATTTCTTGGATGTGTATGAGTATTATGTGATTAAGTGGGAGTTCGTTGTTCTTCTCAGGATATGCCTGCTGAATTATTTAGGGGTAAAAGTTACTTAAAAACTATGCATGTATAATTCTGTAAATTGTTTTACTATTATGAATTTTCATAGTAAATCAGAAACATAAAACTTAAATGGTTTTAATACACTTTATTGGTTAGGAGCAGAATGATATTTGTATAGATTATATTTTTGCTTGGTGGTATCAGGTAGCTACAGCATTATAACCTTGTTGAATTATGTTCCTTAGCCTAGATTGCATTTTAAAGAGCCCTGTAAACACTGTATATCCAAACCATGAGTCTTGCTTAAAGAAAACAGTATTAACATTCAATAATACCTAGTAGGTTAAGTTGCTACGTTTTAACATTAAATGAATGTTTTGTATTTGGAGTCACCTTGAATTTAAATGAAACCTTCTTGGTCTAACATACACATTTTAAACTATGTTTAAAAATTTAATGGATCATTTTATAGTTTTTTTTTATCTTGCTATTAAACCAGAAAAGGTGTGTTGTTAAGAGCTATTATAAACCTATTCTTATTGATATGTTAGAAGTTTTGAGTTTTAAAGTAATTTTAGTAAGTACTCTATGTTTAAGTAATTTTCAGAGATTCCTATTTGCTACATGATAGAGTAGCGTGAACTCTTCTTATTCCTTTTTTTTAAGTGATGATATAGAGTAAGAGAATTATTTGTATTTGTCCATTCATAGTTAATTTTTATTTTCAAAATATTTTATCACTTTTATGGGAATGGGGATCAAAGTTGAGTCAAATTTTCTGCCATTTGAATACTCATAATATTGTTTTACTAAAATTGAACACTTATTTTCTTGAATGTCCCTTGAAGCGTTTGACACATTGATGTCTGTGTGACAGTTTTACATGATGTGAGGATCTGTTATGGTAACCCCTCCAATCTATTAACAATTTTAGAATTTAGTCTGAAATTTTTACCATTTTTATTGCCTAAATATGCTTTGCCTACGTGTGTCAGTGACTTTTCAATGCACATAGAATTTTAAGGAAATGCTGAGAGTTTTAGTCCAGATATTACTCCCATGAAAAACTTAGGTAATATCTAGTTCATGGATCTCAGTTCTGTTTCCCCGTAAGCTGAGACATGGTCTCTGATCTGCTTTTGTTTTTGTTTTTTTGTTTGTTTGTTTTGTTTTGTTTTTTTTGCTTTTTGGTATGTGGGTAGCTCCCTGACCGGGAATCAAACCCAGGCCGCAGCGCTGACAGCGCCAGCGTCGAAACCCCAAGCCACTACACCATCAGGGAACTCCCCTGCTTTTGTTTGTAATGAAAAGTTCCTTAAGCTCATAAGTGGCTCACCGTATCAAACAAGAACTGTTAAATAGAAGCAGAGTTTTATTTACAGGTTCCCAAGAGGCAAATCATATTTTATCAAATGAGTATTTCAGGGAAACCAAGAAACGTATCTACTATTAATATTCTAAGGGGCAGTGATACCTCTCAATTAACTAGCTTTTAGTTTTAATGCACTAGCAGAGTAGAATCTTGCTGAAAGTATTTTAAGTGACAATCTGGATCTAAATTTATACTAAAATTTAATTGCATGTGATACTGATGGGGATAAAAGGCTCAAGGAAAAGTCTAATGGTCAGGTTTTACATGCATAGGCCTGATAGTCACATCATATCTTATAACCTGGTGTTTGTGTATTTCATATGATAATTGTGAAATGCCATCCTGGTTTCAGAGTTGAAAAAGGTGTGTCTTAAAGTTGCAGTTGTGCCACATATATACACCCTCCTTTTCTTACCTTATCAATTATATTATGAAAGGTTTTCCTTGTTAGCTTTTTTTGTTTGTCTTTAATTTCTACCTCATTTCTTTACGAGCAGCTGTGTGCTTTTGTATTTTAATGGTTTTAGTAAGGGAAGGGCATCACTCTTTTGTATTTTTTTAAATCTGTTTATAGTGGGGGAGGAAGTAGCAACACTTTTAACCTCATGTTGAGTTGTAGGTGTTACTTTCAAGTTTAGTTATGGAAAATGTCTATTAATTTTTAAAAATTATATAAATTAAGAAATAGAGTGAATTCCCAGTTGGGTAAGTTAAATTTATTCTTATAGCTGCCTATATGTATTTCATTTTATTTTATTATTCAGTATTTCTATGCACATTTTCTGTTTTAATATAGGCTATGTGGAACCAATGCAGACACTCAATGATGTGTTAGCTCAACTAGATGCTGTTGTCAGCTTTGCTCACGTGTCAAATGGCGCACCTGTTCCGTATGTACGACCAGTCATTTTGGAAAAAGGACAAGGAAGAATCACACTGAAAGCATCCAGACATCCTTGTGTTGAAGTTCAAGATGAAGTTGCGTTTATTCCTAATGATGTTCACTTTGAAAAAGATAAACAGATGTTCCACATCATTACTGGTAAAAATAAATAACCTAGTTTATGAACTTTTGGGGGTGGGTAATGTTTTCTTTTTTTTTTTTAAGTTCAAGTGGAAATATGTTTAAAATTGATGAAAAAAATTCTTAGTCCTTGACATTAGAAAAAAACATGTTATTCGTACTGGTGAGTAATATATTCACATTTGGATTAGAGGGAAGGTTTGGAAGAGGAGGGAAAAGCTTATGAGAATATTGCATTTTTATGAAATTTCTGTTCTAGGTGTTCCGTGTATTTAAAAACCAACACTTCTTCATCCTCAAAGCTTACCTTTGAGCCAGACCTTTCAATGGTGAGGTCATTGTAGGTCAAGCGGAACTGGCTGCTGGAATAACCTCAGCTTAGGTAGCAGTTCTTCTAAAGACATAGCATTAGATTCATGTGAAACTCGAAAAAGGTAGACTTGCTTATTGTAGACAGATGTAATGTGTCTCAAATGAAAAGTGTTTGAGAGATTTTAATCAGATTCTAAAAAACAAAGGGGAGAAAGATAGGACTCTTTTGGGCAAATGTATTTGGGCGTTAGTGACTTTTTTTTTTTTTTTTTTTGTAGTAGTATGTGGGTAGTTCCCTGGCCACAGTGTTGACAGTGCCAGCGCCGAAGCCTTAAGCCACTACACCACCAGGGAACTCCCTAAGCAAATGTATTTGGAAAATTGTCAGTGCTTGTATTCTATTTCCCCAAATGGATTTTCAGGTTGTTTACATATCTAACCCAGACATATAAATTGTACATTTTCCAAAAGTAGGGTCATATCTTAAGGCTTTAGTGTGGAGTTTAAGTGATTTGCAGACTTTACAGTACTGATCCATTCACTAATAGCCCACATATTAAAGATTTACAGTATTTAGTTTAATTAGTGAATTAAGCCTGTACTACTTACTTTTCTAGATGTCATAAGATTATCTTGTAGCTCTGTGAGCTGTGAGAATATGTCTGTATAGTCTTTCTAGGCCATGGTCAAATTATAGGTAAGGTATATTTTTTATGGATTTCCATGAAGGGAACAGTATAGGTTTGTCTAACAAGAAAATAGCATTACTTCATAGAGTATTGTGGGCAGTAATTTTGTCCACATCTTTGGGCAACTTATGGTTCTGCTTCTTGTATGCCATGTCATATGACCTAGGTGATTAGTCAGCAATGTGCAATTTAGGACTAATAGGCAATTTATTAGAAATAAATAAATAATTTTGCTTTTTTATATAATTTGTTTTATAGGCCCCAATATGGGAGGTAAATCAACATATATTCGCCAAACTGGGGTGATAGTTCTCATGGCCCAGATTGGGTGTTTTGTGCCATGTGAGTCGGCAGAAGTGTCCATTGTGGACTGTATCTTGGCACGGGTAGGGGCTGGTGACAGTCAATTGAAAGGAGTCTCCACCTTCATGGCTGAAATGTTAGAAACTGCTTCTATTCTCAGGTGAGTACATTTCCCAGTCCCCTGAAAATGGAATGAACGTTCCTGTCCTATGGGAAGTAGTACATTTGCAGTTTCATCTGTGAAATACCTGAGAAGTTTTATCTAGTTTAATAGTTTTCCTGTGAACTTTTTGTACTTTGTATTATCTAAAAGTATGATTGCTAACAGTTGTGGAAAGCTGCTTTGATTTTTTTAAGATTGTCTCCTTAAGTTTTCTGTAGTTGTTCACCTTATAAAATTTTCTCACTACCATGCTCTTGCCTGCACGGTTTACACTACCTGGAAAAGTCGCTCCTTACTCTTTTTTACCCAAGTGCTTTCCAATTGGTACAGTTCCTAATGACAGATTCTACTTAAATGATTTTGTCATATGAGCCTAAGGTCATGGGTGTTTCTTCACTGAACTCTCTGACATGCCTGTAATTAATTAGGTTTTTATTTTAGAGGTTACTGAAATCTGTTGTGAGCAGAAGATGGCAGTGGCAGTTCACAGAAAAAGAAATAAATGACTAATAAGTACATGTAGAACTGTCAAATTCTCTAATTAAAAAATGTTTTCCCTTTATATCTGGTTAAGATGAGAAAAGAAAGACTGCTGATATCTCACATTGTGGCAGACAAACATATTTCATGACCACCAGCTGTGTCTCCGTGTTCCTATCATAGACCCTTTCCCATCTTCAGGTGGTATTATTTTTCAAAAATCTTGCTGATCCAATTCGTAAGAAATGAATGATAGCTGCTTTATTTAGAAATTCTTTGATTATTACTAGTGAGATTGGTAATTTAAAAGTATTTGTTCACCATTTGTTTCCTCTTACATCAATTGTTATGTCTGTGCCCATTTTTCTATAAAAGTTTTAGTGCTTTTTATGGACTTTGTTGAGATTTTTTTTGTTAAGATAATGAATTTGTTAGACTTGTTGCACATCTTTTCCATGGGAAATTTTCACGTGATCATGTGTTTCAGATCTGCAACCAAAGACTCTTTAATAATCATAGATGAATTGGGAAGAGGAACCTCTACCTATGATGGATTTGGGTTAGCATGGGCTATATCAGAGTATATTGCAACAAAGATCAGTGCTTTTTGTATGTTTGCAACCCACTTTCATGAACTTACTGCCTTGGCCAATCAGATACCAACTGTTAATAATCTACATGTCACAGCACTAACTACTGAAGATACCTTAACCATGCTTTATCAGGTGAAGAAAGGTGAGTATACCTCTGTTGTACAGAGTGTGACAATGGGAAATTTAATACCCTTGAAATATCAGTGATTACTTTATTCTAAGTGTGAATTGTTGATATTTTTGTAGAACACATTTACCTCTTAATTCACAGTGTGGGGGCAGGGACATGGTACATTATTTTGATTTCTGTGTCTTGTAAGAGGACTGCTCATTCTAAAACAATCACAAAAAGAGTAATTTATACTCCCGAGTATCATCACAGAGGAATTTTATACTGTCTCTGATGGCAGTATGTTTTCTCATCAAATTAGCTACTAGATAGTAACAATAAGCTTCAAAATTCCAAGGCTCTAGCTGTTACTGTTTAATAAAGTATTTATTGTAATTACCTGATTCTATTAATGGTGTATTATATAAATGGGTTCATTTAAAGCTGGGGTTTCCAAGAATCCTGAAATTGTTAGTAGTTAGCTCATAAGGAATGACTTATTTAGCATTTCATCCTTTCAGAAAACTGTTATTTGTTGAGTCTGGCAGCTAATCAGATTGCTGAATCAAGAACAATGTACTACAAAGTTTTTATTAAACATTTCACCAGTCATCAGAAAAACTTCATGTGGCTTTTTGATTTTCCATGAACATCTTTTTCTGTTATCATTTGCTTGCACATAAATGATATATTATTTTTGGTTCTTTTTTTTATCCTTTGTTATTTAAGCTTTTGGGTTACCATATTTGCATTATTATTGACATAAAATATAGATACTCTTAGTTGGACCTGGCATTTAGCATGAAGTTGAGGTTTTACTTTTAAATCATTGTGTTTTGTATGTTATAGAAATGGGTTCAGAATATTAAAAAAGACCAGATGAAGTATAAGGAAGATAGGAGTAAGTTTTGTTTTTCACTGATTGTTTATCAGACACTTGCTTCTGTTTTATTTTTATTTCTCTTAGTTGTGCAAAGTACCCAGCTCAAGAATGCATGGGGCATACTAGGTCCTCCCAAAATTTACAATTGCTATGTAAGGGAGGCAAAAATGAAAGCTCCATAATAACTCTGAGCATCATTTGTCTTGAAATTTTGGAAGGAATATCTTAAGTCACTTCATTTTCTACAAATGGGGATGAAGTTCAGGTTATGTAGTCTATAAATTTACTATTGATTTGGGTAAAAAATTCCATTGTCATTCGTTTGCAGAACCAGAATGAGATTATGTAAGGTGGTAAATAACTTTTCTAAGGAAAGTGTTGAAACTATTTAAATAGATTTATTCAGCTAGTTTTTTGGAGTCAGCATCTCCAGAAAATGCTATAGGCAGCGCCAGAGGACAGACCATTCATTTAATAGTAAGTCAGTTTATTTTGAATTAAATGCTCCTCCTAATTAGTGGCACTTTTGCATCTATCTGTTTTTCTTAGTATTTAAGTTCCTCCCCTATGAAATGAGAAAACCTTAGAGAGATATTGGGTTGATTAATTTTTCTTTGGATTCAGGTATTTGTCTGGGCCTTGGAGGAATATCTGTCAGCCTTTTTTTCTGCTATTTTTATTTTTCCTACCAAATTTGTCAAGGCTAAAATAATAGCATTGTGTGCCAAGTCATAATCACTTTTCACTGGAGGCTTAATTAAATTCCTTTATCTAAGCTACTCTGAAACATTATTTCAAAATGTTTTTGAAATAATACAAGATAGGATTTTCTAATGACAGAGTAATAAGAAGGGTAAGTTTTATTTGCATAAATTACTGCCTCTTCCTACCCTTCCCCTTACACTCCCACAACTTTCTTGTAGGTGTTTGTGATCAAAGTTTTGGGATTCACGTTGCAGAGCTTGCTAATTTCCCTAAGCATGTAATAGAGTGTGCTAAACAAAAAGCCCTGGAGCTAGAGGAGTTTCAGCATGTCGGAGAATCACAAGAAAATGATGCAATGGAACCAGCAGCAAAGAGGTGCTATCTGGAAAGAGAGGTTTGTCAGACTGATATTGTCGTTACTTATTTAACCTCAGGTCACCAAGATGAGTTCTTTTTTTCCTATATGATTGTAATATTTCTTGATCATTCATTATTGGCTTTCACATACATTTCTTGGCATGGCAGAGAATCCATCTTCTTGATTTCTGCCCCACATATACAGCTGCATGATCAAAAGATAACATTTGAAGTATTATACCAGATTTAAAAAGTAGGAGGATAGGAATATTTGTCTAGGTTTAAAATAAGCAATTCCAATTTGTAATAGATGTCCAAGCAGATCTTTGATTACTTCATAAATGAATAGATCAGGTCCATTTAAGTTGCATATTTACTCAGTGTTTAGTTAAGATAATACCAAAGAAATTAAATAGTTCCTTGGAATCTAGTTGGAGAGATAAGAATAGTGACTGTCACAGCCACAGAGGATAAAGTGGCATATGTCAAATGTTTACTCAGGAAAGCTCTTTGTGGACAGGATGTTTCAGTTGTCATGGGATAAACGGGTCGTCTCTGAGTGGTGGGTGAAGTTTAGAGGTTCACACAGAAAGACACAAGCCTATGCTTAATGTACTTTTTAAAAATTAAAGGATTATTGTTCTCTGTAATAATGAAAATAAAAAACCTTAACTCATTTCTGGGTCCTGATCGCATTTACTGTGGTATATACATTGTGACAACTTCCTGCTTGTCACACTTTTAGCTTTTACCCGGTGAATTTTTCTTATGTGAAGGGTAGATAATGGACAGTAATTGATAATGTATATGGGTTTTGAGCTTAAGAGTATGGTTTTATCTGTTGTACCTATATAAATAGGAGAAATGTATTATAACTTGTTAATTGTTTTAAATATGGAAGATTACCATCTTCAATAGGAAATGGCCTTGGTGTCAGCACCACAGCTATCAGTGTCTGGGATTAGGTAGGTTCTTCTTTGTGATCTCTGATATCCAGTTGGAACAAAAATGATGTACTTTTGATATTAATTACAACACATTTTGAAAAAAATTTAAGCTGTACTTGATTAATAGGGAACTATTATTTCCTGTATCTTATTTTGATACCTTCCTTTCACCTTTAGGGTACTTACTACCAACTAGCTGTGTGAAAAGCAGACTTTTTAGTTCTGCTTCATATGCTATCATAAATATTTACGTAGTGCTTATACTTTGCCAGGCACTGCACTTTACATGTATTTTTTTTTTAATTCATTTTTATTCTTAGACTTATTGGGGTGACATCTGTTAGCAAGGATTATATAGGTTTCAGGCATACAATTCTACAACATGTATTAATTGTTTAATTTTCACAGCAACCCTGTGAGATTGGTAATAATGTTATCCCCATTTTATGGATGAGGAATGTGGGTAAGGAATTTAGCCACAGGTCACATGGCAATAAGCATTCTTTAGAATCTTCAGAATGACAATAACTGGGCAGTAAAATGAAAGAAACATCCTATCTGTGACTTAAAATTTCAGTTACTATCTATGCCTTAAAGTATTTGTAAACCTTGAGTTCTTTTTTTCCCAAAAGACTAAGTTTACATATATCAACTGTAAAAACTGAGGGATTTGGAAACTACTCAAGTATTCAGCCCCTTTGTCGTTGGCTGCTGAAAATATATGTATGAATATTATTTTAATGTCTTCCTATGAAGAAATATCTTCAACTAACAGCTTTGAACAACACGGGTTTAAATTTGCATGGGTCCACTTATACACGTTTTGTTTGGTCTTTTGTTTTTTTTTTCAATAAATACTGTAAATGTATTTTCCTTAAGATTTTCTTAATAACATTTAATTTTCTCTAGATTATTTTAGGAATATAGCATATAATACGTACACAGAATATGTGTTAATCGACTGTTCATGTTATTGGTAAGGCTTCCCATGAACAGTAGGCTAATAATAGTTAAGTTTTTGAGGGTCAAAAGTTATATGCGATTTGAGACTTGCCTGGGGAGGGCAGCACCCCTGACTTCCACTTCATTCAAGGGTCAATTGTATATTACAGACAGTGCACACTTAAAATTTAAAGAAATGTTCTTTAAATATTGGTGGCATGTTTGGATGGAAATTTAATGAAACAGTTCATGCTATTTAATGTAACTTTTAGAAAAGACATTTTAAAGACTAATGGATCATTCATATGTTTTTCAGCAAGGTGAAAAAATTATTGAAGAGTTTTTATGCAAGGTGAAGGAAATGCCATTTACTGAAATGTCAGAAGAAAACATCACAGTAAAGTTAAAACAACTGAAAGCCGAGGTGATAGCGAAGAATAATAGGTTTGTAAATGAAATCATTTCACGAATAAAGGTTACTACGTGAGAGAATCCCATCAATGGAATGAAGATAATATTAACAAGCTATTACCTGTAATACTTTTGTATTGTTTTATATTAACCTCTTTTCCATAGTGTTGGCAATTGATGCCCATGGGATTCAACTTAATAAAATACTTAGTAACATTTAGCTCTATCGGAGTACATTTTCAAAGATCTTTATTTTGAAAAATGATAGCTGTACCTGAGGAATATGTTAATGGACTTGGGCGATAGTAGACAATATGTTGAATTTTATGAATAAAATTACAGAGTTTGTGGAATTTGATACGCGTTGTATTTTTGTGTAATAGGACTTTACACAGAGTTATTCCCAAATGGTGTGGAAGGAATAAGTAGTACAGAGGCCTTTGTGAAAGTGAAGAATCTTAAAGCTAGAAGAAACCATGGAAATTATTTCCAGTGATTTCCCCCGAATGTCCAGTCTGTTGGCAGGAGCCAGGTTGGCTGCATACACTATAGCCAAGGTACTTACCGTACGTCCAGAGTCCTGGTGAGATCCCCTCCCCCACCCTTTCTGCCATTTTCCCACCTCCAGTTTGTGGGAAGACTTAGAAATCTGGATTATAACAAAACCTTTCATATTGGGAACCCTGACTTAGTCTACTCCTCTTATTTGAAAGGAAAGAGATAGGAGAGGTGACAAATTAGTGACTGGCCCTGCTGAATATGGGGAGCAGGGAAAGGCAGTCTTTTCGATAAATGGTGATGAGATGATGGCGTATCCATATAGAAATAATGAAGTTGGATCCTTATTCCCTACCTTGTGTAAAAGCAAACTCCAGTGAATTTTTACCCAAATGTACAAAGCAAAACTACCAAGCCTTTAGTGTTTAGTCGTATAGTTCTATAGAATATAATACATGGAAATATTTTTAAGACTTGGTTTTGGGAAAGATTTTCTTAAGTATTTTTGTTGTTAAATTTATTGGGGTGACATTGGTTAGTAAAAATTATGTAGGTTCCAGGTGTACAGTTCTATAATACATCGTTGGTGTGTTGCATTATGTGTTCACCCAGAGTCAGTTTTCTTTCCATCACCATATATTTGAGACCCTGTCCCTTCTATCGCCACCTCCCCCTGTACCCTCAGATAACCACTAACCACTACACTATTGATTGTGTCCATGAGTTTTTGCTTTGTTGCTTTCAGCTTTGCATTCCCCAAGTGAGTGAAATAACAATTTTTGTTTTTTTCTGTCTGGCTTAGGGAAAGATTACTTAAGTGACATACACCATCTATAAAATTTGACACCTATATTGAAATTAAGAACTTTTCATTAAAAGACATCACAAAGTGAAAAGACTAGATCCATATGGGAGAACATATTAATACCACATAAAATTTCAAAGGATTTCTATCTAGACTATAAAGAACTAGAAAACAGACACTTAAAAGTCTTAATACCACTCAATAACAAAAAGACCCAGTTAAAAGGCAAAGATCTGAATACTTACTTTTTCAAGAAAGATATAAATGGCTAATCACATGAAAAGATGCAGGATGTCATCAGGGAGATGCAAATCAAAACTACAGTGTGCTATCACTTCATACCTATTAGAACACCTAAAATTGAATGTCAGGTTAAGTATTGAGGACATGGAGAAATTGGAACTCTCATACATGCTTGTGGAAAAATAAGATGATGCAGTTGCTTTGGAAAAGAGTGGTGTTTCCTTAGTTACCATATGACCCAACATTTTCATTCCCAGGTATATATCAAAGGGAAATAAACATGTTCACACAAAAACTTGTACACAAATGTTTACAGCAGTATTATAATAGTAAAGTGGAAATAACCCCAATGTTTGTCAACAGATGAATGGATATACAAGATGTGGGATATCCATACAATGGAATATTACTCTGCCATAATAGAATGACACAGTGGTACATGCTACAACTTGTATGAACATTGGGAACAGTGACAAAGCCAGTCACAAGAGTCTAAATGATTGCATTCACATGAGAGTCCAAAGAGGGGAAATTCAGAAATGGTGATTAGCAGTTGTATGGGGCTGGCTGGCAGGGAATAGGGCCGCTAGGAAGGTGATAGCTAAAGGATATGGGGTTTCTTGACATAAAAATGTTCTAAAATTGACTGGTGATTGTTGTACCTGTCTGCATATACTAAAAGCCATTGAATCTTATACTTTAAATGGGTGCATTGTATGGTATGTGAATTATATACCAAAGCTTGTGTTTGAAAAAATGCAGGTACTACCCAAGAGGAAATGTAATTGGTCCATACACATGAAAATGTCTTCAGTCACCAGTCAGAAAAATGAAAGCCATGCTAGGTTCCCCCTCGTGACTCCCCAGATCCACAATGTTTTAAGTGTGACAGTGCCAGCTGCTGGTGAGGATGTGAGACATCTCTGCGGGTGGAATAATTACCTAGTAAAGCTGAAAATAGGTATATGACCCAGCAGTTCTGCTCTTAGGTGCATACCCTAGAGATGCTTATACACATGCCACCTACAACACTTAAACAAGAATGTGATAGGCCCAAACTGAGGAGAACACAGCTATGGAAGTGAACCAGAGCTACACAACATATGTGGATGGAATTTTAAAAACGGCAAATGACAGAAGGAATAATACAGGTTTTTCTTATAAGTCAGAGTGAGTGGTTTTCTCTGTCTAGGGTTAGGGGGTGCTGATGGGGAAGGAGATTCTAGCAGGCTTCTTGAGCACTACAGCAATCTGTTATGGGACCTGAATGGTGGTTATGCAGGTGCTTGATTTATAATTATTGCTAAACTATATATTACATTTTAAGCACTTGAATTTTGGTATGAGAACAAACGAAAATGTAAGGCCTATGAGCCCTTTAAAATGCTCATTTTAATTTACTGTGCTCTTTTATCATCATCATTAAAGTGTGTTTACATTGGTTTCTCTTTTCTGGATACCAAAAGCTTGGGAAGAAGATAACAGAGGAAAAATTGAAATGTGGACATTTTTATTCGTTTCCAAAATCAGTCACTTATAAGTGAAAGACTTTATATAATTCAAAAAGCAATTTTAAAATTCCAGTGAAGTATTGCATCCTCTGGTTAGCTGTGAAAGAGTTTTTAGATTGCTTCACAAAAGCATGTATAAAATGGGCATGGGGGTAGAGGGTGTTGATTCTAAAAAATTGTGTAGTCTTATCAAGCTCTGATAAATCAGGCTGCATTCATTTCTCTAACAGAGATTTAGTGTTTAGTTCTAAGATGTTTTTGAAAATGAAAAAATATAGACGTTTAAGATATTTCAGACTTAGGCTGTGCTTGTTACATGAACATGTTATTGAAGCAACTAGGCCTTCAATTAGAGTCTTCTTTTGGAGTGGCAGATGTAAAGCAAGAGATAAAGTGATTTCTGATCTGTCAAGAGACAGTTGCATTTAAAAATTTTGTGTTTTTTTCTTCACTCAAACATGAACTTGGATAATACCAAAATAAAGCCAAATATATACTCATAGATATCCAAGATTTCAAACTCGACCTATTAATGACATTTATTGACCACATAACCACATTTCTGAGAAAATACATTTTTGGGTTGTTTTTTTCCCCCTGCATTTTTTGATGGAGAATATATATTACCTGTACAGATGTCACTGTTATTATCTTGGTATTTGTCTGTGTGTTCTTATTGGACTGCATTAATTCCTAAACGGTGAGGCCTGTATCTGCTTAACTCAGTTTGTACACAGCAGAGCATAAGCATCAACTGGACATCTGACATAATAATAATAAAACAAGAGAAAACAAATATAATTCAACAAGAGACATAAGAAAAAAATGGAAATACATATAAAAATTCTTACTTTAGAATTATGCTATATACATAATTCATAAAATCTCAGTTTATCCATGAGATTATATTGGTTTTCATTTTTTGCATTTTTTAAAGTTAGCACTAAGAATCCATCCAAGTGGCAATTGTTTTTGTAATTTGACTTTTTTTTTCCTTAAAATACTGTTTTGAGGGTAAAAATCGTAACAGAACAGAAGAAAGATGTTTTAGGATATAGATATATTTAAAGAATAACTTTTTCTTCTTAAAAATCTCAATGTTCCACATACTAAGCACATCCTGTTAGACTTCTTGAGTATTAAATACATCTTCTATCCTTGGTCTTTCTGTATTTAGCTTTTTTGGGAAGTATGTTTTTACCCACAGCATATGGTATGAGCTGCTGATTCAGTGCTGAGCAGCTCTTGAAGCTTGTTAGTTACATTCTGTTGATTAAAATGGTGAGCAGAAGGAAAACCAGTCCCTGGTCTGAAGGGAAATAATGGTGATTAGCTTATGAGAAAGAGCAAAAGAGTAAGGAGGATTTTCATATACAGTAGACTCGCCATTAACTGGAACTCAAGCTACTGGCTAAGATTTTTTGCCATTTGCTTGAGATCCGTTATCAGAGAGTCTGTCCGGCATCTACCAATCCCCGTGGGTGCCAGTTAACTGAGAGTCTACTGTACAAAGGAAAGTTTGATGACTGCCTTCCTAGGCTCAGTATGTTTGGGTTAAGGAGAGAAGGGTGTGGCCAGGAAAGATGATGAGAATGCCTATAATTATACGCGTGTTTTTAGACTGAAACGAAGTGAAGGCCAACTTAATAGTTTTCTATCTGATGTTCTCCCCACTCTCCTTGATAGATCTGCTGCTTTCTCTCATTGTGCTGCTTCAGAATTTACCTCTTTTGCCAGTTTTCAGATGTCTTGTGAACATTCTGGTGCAGAGCTAGGGTGTCACATAGGAAGGAGTCCCTTGCAGACAATGTCGCAATCACTCGTAGCCGTGCCTCCTGTTCTTTGACGGGGATTTGGGAGCTCTTCGCCTTGCCTTTGCCACAGCAGCTCCCCCACCTCTCTGGAAGCACAGCGTTCATGGTGTCAGACAACATTCAGAACATGGTCCAAATTCAGTAGATGTTAGCATATTTTTGCTTTGGTATGTGGTTTGTCCAAACAGAAGTGCCCACACATCTTTCATCCAGCTATGTGGGGAATTTAGCAGCGGCATGAACAATACGGGGTGTGGGTGGCCTTCACTGGACCATCCTGATTTTATTTCTAGACTTAGTGAGGTGTCTTTGGTTCATCTCAAAAGAGATAAATTGCAAGTTCCCTTAAATCAGCAGTTCTCAACCTGTGGGTCGTGACCCCTTTGGGGGTCGAACGACCCTTTCACAGGGGTTGCCTAAGACCATCAGAAAACACATATCAGATATTTACATTATGATTCATTACAGTTATGAAGTAGCAATGAAAATAATGTTATGGGGGTCACCACAACATGAGGAACTGTATTTAAGGGTGCAGCATTAGGAAGGTTGAGAACCATTGCCTTAAATGGTTAACTTTAGAAGAAAAAAATCTCTTCAGTGAACAATTTCTTATTCACACAAAGTAACAATGGACAGTGAATTCCTTGGTGTTCAGAACCAATCAGTAAACACAACCATAGCAATTAACCTGTATTATCACACTATTACTATTGTGTTTATTTCCTAAAATTCTGCTAACACTTAACAGTTACAATTATCAGTCACTTTAATTCTATGAGTAATCTTGAATGGAAATAGCTTAAAACTAAATTAAGTATAGTTAAGTCTAAGACAATACAACGATTTTCAGTTCAGCCATTGATCTAAAATTTTAATGTGCAGCATCCATCCAGTAAAATGTATTTTATCCATTTTTTTTCTTCACATAATGATCAGTTCTTCATATTATCAATTTTAATGTGATGTTTTATTGCTAAACATGGTCTAGCTCAGCCACATCAATTATAAAAATGACTTTCCACACTGAATCCTTAATATTACAATGTGGGTGAACAGTTTGCCAACATTAAATACTTTGTATCTGGAAAGGACAAGATAGTGTGCTTGGCTCTTCAAGAGGCTTCTCTTACTACTGAAAGGTAGGCACGTACTTCTGTTATCTGTGCTTCGTGGATTGGGAAACCCTAGGCTCAGGTTCAGTAACTTGCCAAAGTCAGCCAATTAATGGCAGAGCTGGGATTTGAACCTCAGCAGTGTGTCTCTGAGAGCTTTTTTATCTTTTTCGTTCAGAGGCTTAAAATATAGTTAGGAATCTGAGACATACACATGTGATAAATTTAATCCTTCTAAATATTAACGTCAAAATGAGTGCTGTGGGCAACACAACAGGAGTTTAGGAAAGTAGAAGGAGGTGTGATACAGATGTTAAGTATTTCTAATTATGTTGTGGAAGGCTTGCCTTTTGGCTGCCTTGGATACTGCAAAGACATCCACCTGGGCCCCCACTGCCCACCTGGGAAACAGAGCAGCTAAGAAGTTGCATTGATTCAGAAGTCTACCAGCAACCAAAGCTGACATCTGATCGAGTGATTGCATTGTACTGTGTTTGGACAAAGGATTATATTTCACTGAGAAGAGAGATAGATGGTCAGCCAGAAGCCTGGAAAGTGAGTTAGAATTAAATGTCAGCAGTGTTTGGAGCAAGACGCTGAAGCTGGTGCACTCAATCAAGTCCTCTGGTACCTGGACTTGGAGGTTATGTATGTTCTGTCTTGAGCCAGGAATGTTGTGTCCAGCCTATGGGGAATAACCCTGGAGATTCTCTCCAGCACTCTTCTCTGAATATATGTACTTCCCTGTGCTTGGTGAACCCACACACCTTGGAAACAGAGTTAAAGTGATCAGCAATACAGTATATCAGGAAGGCTGTTTGAGTTGGGTTAGTCTTTGCATTGCCACTTAGCTGGTGTCTTGAAACTACCCCTCCTTGGATTTGTCCTCCTCTTTGTAATTTAAGGGGATTGAATTATTAGAGTTCTCTCATGCCACAGCTTCAGGGCTAGGCAGCTGCGGGGTACAGAGAATAGTGGCCTTACAGTGAATGTCCCAACCTGAAAGCATTCAAAACTTTACAAACACTGCTGGCCAAGAAAATATGTCTGCTGGTCTGCTTTTGTCCAAGGGCCACCAGTTTGTGTCCCCTTGGGTGGTATCTAATATTTCATGATGACATGAAATGATTTTTCCATGCACACTAAAAGAGACCTCAGGCCTCTGTTTCAATCAGTTGATGCCAGCATCCAAATAGCCACCCCAAGGTGGTCCCCGCCCTCATCCCTCCCCCTTTAAGGGCCATGTTAATAATCTCAACTTGCCATTCTCTAGTCAGCAACAGAGCATTTTGCTGCTTTATTTATTTATTTATTTATTTATTTTTATTATTAGCTGTTATCTCAGTATGTTGAGGCTTGGAAAAATATTTAGTGGTGGTGATGTTTCCTCCTCTACCCATCATCTTCACAGCCCCACCTAGTCTTTAATCTTTATTTCCCCTCAAAGCATCAGTTGGCTTCTGTCTTGTCCTTCTCTTTCCCTCATACTTAACTTCTTTGGACTCCACTCTGTTCTGTGATCACTGTTTCCCTTGAATCCAAGTCAACTAAAAACTCAGGCCCTTGTCTGTCTTGCCCCCCAGTTCTGAGCGGAGTAGACACGGAGTAGGTTCTCAGGAAACACTTGTGCATTGAGTGTCAGCTCCCTGTGGACCTGGATTATCGACACTTTGAGCAGGGACTCTGATAGGCCCAATGTCTGGGAAAAAAATCTGTCCAGCCATAAATGCCTCTATTTTTAATATTATCTGGTTGGATACTTTCTGGACAGCCCGCATATGCTTCTCCCTTTGGGCTGTCGTACAGGGTAGTGGAGCACTGAAACGCTGACATGGCTGGGACAAAATGACCCTCCACACAATGGACTGGTAGAATACTGAAGCCTGAATGCAGAGGGCGGGTGGCATGCCCCAGGTCTCTGGGCTGGGTGGTAACAGAGGTGACTTGGAGGGCGGGCCTCCTGACCCCCAGGCACCTACTCTGGCCACAGAGTTCTCAAACACTGATTTCCAGGCAAAGCCTCATCACACAGTAAGTAAAATAGAAATGGGTAATAAATTTTTATGTGTTCAGAAATTGTTTCTCTCCTCCTCTCTTCTTGGGATTAATTAACTTAGCTGGAAATAATGAACCTGCACTGATTTTTGAGCACCAGATCTGAGTGGGTAATTACTTCTACCTTGTTTATAGACTTTAGAAAGACTGTAATACTCATTAAGATGATCCTTTTCTCCCGTCCACTCTCCCACCAGTTTTTCCTTTGGTGTGAGAAAATAAAGGTGCTGGAAGAAAGAACAGTTTCTTTTTCCTAGGAATTGTGTCATACTTCTAAAGGGCAGTACTGTAGGGGTTCCCTGGTGGTGTAGTGGCTAGGTCTCAGTGCTCTCACGACTGTGGCCTGGGTTCAACTCTCGCTCAGGGAACCAACCAACCAACAAATAAATAAATAAATAAATAAAAATAGAGCAGCACTGTTAAGTACCATACTCTCTTTGGGGAAGAAATCGTACTTCAAGAACACCTCACTGGAGAGCAAATTCTGGGGGAAGTGTGGCCAGTTCAGGACTTACATGGTCATTGGCCAAATTCCTTTTTTCCCAGAATCCTGCTGACAGAGACTCGGGGTCACCCACTAGGGTTTTTTGAGGCCATTCCTGCTTTCTTCTGTCTTTTCTCAGTAGATATTTGTGGCTCTCTTAATAACATTATCTCTCACACCATTTGGAATCAATCCACGTCTGTCTCCTGGTTCCCCCTTATGTGAAGTAGACCTGTTTGTCCCTAACTGGCCTCAGGAGTGTCAAAGGCAGCCCTTCCTCCAAGCCTCTAATGGGGTTAGTGAGCCATTCCGTCCACAGGCTAGGGACACTTGGTGAGCTTGTGCGGGCATCACAGCCTTCCTCAGAACTTGTCCCATGGTGACTCCTGCCCAGATTCTATGGTCATCAGAGATCCCAGGTGATAGCTTAAGAGAGGGCCTCATCCCCTGGAAGACCTGGGGACTCATCCTCTTAAAACTTTAAGACATTCTCTTGTACATCCCACCTGGGCCCTGGCAGCCCAACAACCAAGCAATGAAGCGCCCGAGCTCCTTGGCCTGAAGCTGTGTTTCATTCTATATGTGGTTTTACCCTCTCTGGTTCCTCTTTTGGAGCTTCCAGGTCTCTACTGGCCTGGCCCAATTTCTCCCCAGTAATCCAGGAAGCCTAAGGACCAATTTCTGGAATACCCTGACCACTTTGAATGGTCTGACATCAGTTCTTTCTCATCCACAAGCAATTTGATCTTCCAGGTTACATCCAGGGCTTCCCGGTCTTCATTCTGCCTGGGCTGGCCGCCTCCTGTCCTGACTTCAGTCTTTTCCCACGCCTGCACAGGATGGGGCTCAAGCCCAAGAGGGCTTTGTTTCTTGTAGCTGTGACAGTCTTGGGATGATCAGAGCTAGCAGGGTCTTCAGACAACTCCATCAAGTTCAAACACTTGATTTAGATATCAGAAAAGCAAGATCCCAAGGCCACACAGGAAGTATGAGGTGCAATTGTCAGGAACTTGTGATGACAGTGAGGTGGTATCTGATGCTTTGTCAGTGCACCATCTTCTCCCCACATTTCTTGGTGAATCCCCTCTATGCAGATCTCAAGTGGCTGCCAGTCACAGGGCCTGTTTTCCTGGCCACAGAGGTGCGCCAGTGAGCCACCAGAGAGAGTTTGTATGTTCTCCGCCCTCCAAGATTGTTAAATTGGAATGTTGTTTGCCTGGAGCTGTCTATGGGCATGCCCCTCAACTTCACCTCCCTTCTCCTGACCCAGCCACCGCAGGGAGCCTATGGGCAGTGGGGAACAAATTGAGTCAACACACAGAAAGGGGAGCGCTATTGAGTGTGGTGGGGGAAAGGTGCAAAAGTGACCTGACCACATGAATTGGAGTCCCTCGGGTTTCTGAGTCATCAAGCCAACCAATTCTCTTTTGGCTTCTGCTGCTTATGACCAAACAGTCCCTAGATGATTTATGTACTAAGTGAGCCAGAATGACAACCAGGTCCTCATGGGCCTCCGAAGAAATATCCAAGACTCATGCTTCTGTGAACTATTCCGATTCCAAGTGTGCCAAGGACATCCATCCACTGATGTGAGGTAACTCGGTTGTGAGTTGTTTTGCAGGATAGTATAGACCACAAATAGTGTAGCTTTGCACACATAGATTTGATTAAAGTGAGGTTATGTCAATAACATGTGATCAGACCTCTTTTCTAGATCGTTACTTCTAAGAGAAGAATAACCACTTCTATGCTGTTCTATTTGTACAGCATCCAGTATAAGGCCACACTGGACAAGAATGAAATACAATCATGCAAGAGTTTCTGCTCTGCCTCTGGACCTCAGACACTTAACCTCATTTTCCACATCTGTAAAATGAGGATAATAATAGTATCTATCTAATTTGCCTATCTACTAATAATGAGAACTTCTTTGCATTTAAATGAGAGAATGCTAATGCATACTAACATTCAAAAATTGCTGTCCGGGGTAGGGCTTGCCGATCTCAGGCCCACCTGGGTCCAAAACTTGGACCAGTGGTGGCATGGTTTTACCCTTCCTCTCTCCTTCTGTCATCTCGGCCTGTATGAATGAATATCTTGTCCTTCATGTGATGGAGGGCATGGCCACCAATAGATAGCAATAGGATCAACTCTCACTGCAGAGAGAAGAAGGCCTCTCTTTGCAGGGTTCTCATATGAAGTCCCAGAAAGGATTCCAATCACCTTGACCTGAGGCAAAGACCACCAGGTCAGCCCTGCCAGAACTGTGCCAAATGGGAGAGGAGAGGTTCCCCAGAGGAAATGGGGAGTGCTGTGATCAAAAGATGGGAAGAAGGGGTGCTGGGCTGATGTTCACACACTTTTTTATGGGAGACTTGTGAGGATTAGAAGAGATATAGCATGGGAAAAACAGCACAGTGTCGTGCTCCTAGCAAGCCCTCAGTAAGTGTCAGCAGCTGCTGTCGTGGTGGTGATGGTCATGACAATCGGGCAAGAGGAAGTGGAAGGACGGAGAACAGGCGTGTGGTGTGTCCTTGCCTTGGATGAGGGCAGCCAGCTAGTGGCCGAGTGGGCTACACCCGAGCCTTCCCGCTACCATATGCCTGGCCTGGGGAAGGTGCTCAGAGGAACACCTTGTTGTAATTCCCGGAGAGGCCCCGTAGGAGCTAGCGATGGCCTTCAAGAAGAGCACAAAAGCTAAAATACCTGAACTCGCAAAGGCTGGACTTGGGGAAATGATTCTGAAGCCTTGTAAAGGCTTGCTGAGTTAGAGCATGAACTTGCAGCTGGTGGTGTAGAGATATGAGAAGGGTTGGGGAAAACCATTTTCTAGGAGGCAAAAACTACTGAACCTGATTGGGCTTCCAAGTGGAAATGCGCCTTACACATTAGAGGTGTTAGTCAAGTTAGTGTGGGCAGCAAATGATACCCACCTGATTGACCTTAGCTTAGGGATCTAGGGAGACCCTGTCCTGGGCCCAGGGGAACTCAGCTAAGTGTGGATAGCAAAGCTCTAGGGGAAGAGGGGAAAAGCCAATGAGCACCTGGTTTACACCGTGCTTCTGCACTCATGATTTCATTTAATCTGCACACAAACCCATAATCTATACAGAAGCAGAAATGGAGGCTCAGGGAAGTGAGGTCACTTGCCTAAGGTCACTGAGCTAACGAGTGATAGAAGGACTGGCTTCCCACGATACCTCGCTCCACCTGCGCTTGCAGAGAGCAAGATCCAATGAGCCAGCTGCTGCGGGCGGGGCAGGTGATTTCCCCACTGCAGACTGGTAAGGGGAGATTCAGGGAGCGGAAGGGCCTTGCCCAAACTCACACGGCCGGTAAGTGACAGAGCTGGCACTTCTGTCTCTAACTAAATCCGCAACCCAAACACCTCAAATCGTGGCAGTCTTTGTGGGAATCTCGCAGTCAGATTCCTCCTGCACGGGTCTGTAGTGGCCAGTGGAGACTATGTGGTGTTTCTTTTTTTTTTTTTTTTTTGTATGTGGATAGTTCCCTGGCCGGGAATCGAACCTAGGCTGCAGCGCTGACAGAGCCAGCGACAAAGCCTTAAGCCACTACACCACCAGGGAACTCCTATGCGGTGTTTCATTCATCATGCTGATGGGTTCTTGTTTCTCACGGCGACAATAAAATTTGTGAGATTTTTTTTTTATCCGTTTGCTGGGAAATGCAGTTCCGTGCTGTTTATGGGGCACTTTTCACAGGGAGATGTTTTTCCCCTAATTTTTCCTGGGGTTAAGTGTGGGTGGCACTCAGGTGGCAGGGAGAGGTCTTTAAGGAGCTAGAGGCTGGCTACGGACACTACAATGCCCTGACTTTACTAACTCACCTCACACTGCTGTGTGGGAAATGTCAGGCCTGCGGTAGCTGTCTTTAATGTATTGTCATCTACTCGTTGAGCTCACTTTTGTGGGCTTCCAAATCCCTCATGGGTGGTCCAATTAAAATCTTGGAAAGAATCTGTGCTCTGTAAATGGTCCTCAATGGAGCAACTAAGAACTGGGCACAGTAGAGAGGCGAGACAAAGCCATTCCCAAGTTAGAATAATTAGATTCTGAGGCTTCTTCCTTGTGTGAAAGGGGAAAGAAAGGTCCTGGTGATCTCCATTAGAGAAAAACGTCTTATCAAATAAAATGTTAACCCAGGCAATTTTCTTCTGTTGGAGCTTGAAGAGAGGCCGGGGAGTGTTTAATCTCCCAACACATTCTCTGTGCCTCCCTTATGACACTTCCCATTTTCTGCCAAGTTATTTATTTCCTGGTTCTAATATTTAATTTTTGCTTCTAGACTGTATGTTTATCTACTTCTGTGCACAACTTGCAGCAGTTTTAATAAAAGATGTAATAAAATTTGTGGATAGATGGATGGAGGGGTGGGTGGGTGGTGGCTGGCTGGCTGGCTGGCTGACCCCTTGTGGTCAGATTGACACAGGAAAAGTAGCACTTGTGGATTGATGAGGGGAGGGGAGGAGGGGAACTGATATTCACTGAACATCAATGGTAGACACTATGGCACTTTATAACCACCATTTCAGGTAATCCCCACACCAATGCAGGAGGGTAGGCTTGTTTTCCTATTTTAAAATATTAAAACTGATACTCAAAGAGGTGAAAGAATTTGCTTAATGAGACTCTTATCTAGGTTAGTCTGAGTGAAAACACTGCCACACTCTAAAAGTCAACCCAGCACCAACCAGACACCAGAAGTTGGTTTTTGTGGTGTTTACCCACAAAGCATGTTGATGCTGGATTAAAGTGGAGCAGCTTGGGCATGGCTGAGGGTCTGCAGTAGGGGCTGAGGGAAGAGGCTCACCAAGGCCTGAATAACTCAAGTGCCAGCCTCAGAAAACTATTCCCTTTCTTGGTTAAAGAGGAGTCTGAGGACAGGTGTGGCTGTGCTCTCAACAGACCTGTCCTAGAACACTGTGTGCTGGGACAGGTGGGGCCCAGGCCCAGGTCAGCTGGCTCTGCCTACCTCAGCCCTTCTCCCCTCCCATGTGCCCCAGCTTGGCTTTTCCCAGAGACAGCAGACTTGACCCTTCTCAGTGCTTATCCCAGTGTGTAAAGGCTGAGAGGGTGCTACCTGAAGGGGCCGGCCTCAGTGGAGGAGCAATGAGACCTCATTGTCAGAGCTGGGGGCTGCCCAGGAATAATATTTGCCCAGGCCACAAGTTGATGCTACAATCAGAGGAGACAGGGCAGGGAACAAACAGGCAGAGGGGTCGGAGCACCACCCCCCCCCCCCCCGCCCCCGGCTGTGGATTTGATTCTGGAGACTGAATCCTTGGTGTCACTGCCCAGAGTGATCGTGGTCTGCCCTGCTGCAGTGTCCTGGTTCCAGACTCTGTCCCGACCCTGGCTGTGAGCCTGTCCCTCTCAGAAACCCTGACCTGGTGACTTGTGGGTTGAGGCTCCCCTCAGCAGGCCCACCCCTGACGGAACCAGCTGCTGGACTGCTCTGTTCTCTTGGAGGCCGGGCTTCTGGGCTTCTGACAAACTGAAGCTGCTTAGCAGTGTGCCTGTCCCCCTCCTCACCACCAGCCTGCTCTACCACCCCCCTCCTCACCACCAGCCTGCTACCACCCACCTTGAGGTCCCAGTGAGCCCTATTAGTTCTGCTTTTAGCTTGCCATAAACAGCCCTGTGCAGGGTTCTGTTATCAGTCATTTATTTGCATGGTAGTATAAGCGGAAACCGTGATTATCTCCTTTCTCTCTCCTTATTTACACCTTGAATTATGTTGCAGAGAAAACTTGTCAGTAACAGAACAGTAATCCTCCTCATTTCCATTCACATGGTCTTCAATAGTAGACACTATTATTTCACATATGCCGTCTTTTGGGCATGGATTATAACCTTGTCTTACCTGTACCCCTGTGGGGGACTCATTTGCTTACCTGGTGACTCTGGTAGGCCCAGGCATACTGGCATATATGGGGGGGACTCTCAGGACCCCCACGAGGCCTTTGGAGTGGGTGCCTGGCGGCCGGCACACATCCCCAAGATGGAGAAAAGAGATCGCCCCCTCCCATACGGCGTGAAATTGACAAGGTAGAGAAGAACCTCCCAGGAGGTTGCAAAGACCTGGGACACTTGCACTGTGCCCTGGAGTCCTGTGGGAGAAGTACTTCTGGGTATGACTCTGTGGCGTGCCCCTGGACAGGGGAGTTGGGGAGCCAGGTGGGCAGGAGTCACCTGGGCTTAGACCTTGAAGGCCTTGAAGTGAGTAATAAAAAGGGAATGTTAGGAGAGAGGGAACCCACTTGCAGCAGAGTATAGCAGCCCCTTGGGGGATGGGGTGAAGCCCGTGTTCTCCTGGCTGTGGCTGGTGTGATAGGAAAAGCAGAGGCTCTTGGCCAGAAGTGCCAGCCGATCTGCTTCGAGTGCAGGCTTTTCCCACAGACAACCAGGAGGCCTGTGCAAGTGGCTTCTCTTCTCCACCCAGGCTCCTCTGTATCAAAGAGGGTCCAAGTAAAGCATGGCTAAGGGTGGCCCGCACAGGCGTCTGCCTTCCAGGGGAGACTTCCAGCTGGAGTCTGGTCTCGTCGTCCATGACTACTCTGCTGTGCGGCTCCAAGCAGCTGCCATGCTGGGCAGCAGGTGAGCAGAAGCAGGGAGTGTAAGGCCAGTGATGCCCAGCTTGCTCCTCCTGTGGTCAGATGGCTGGCTTACCACGGCCTCTGACGGGGCTTGGGACTTGAGGGCCAATCTCTCTGGAGTTTCTGCATCAGGAGTGAAGCTCTTAAATTTCATTGATGGTGGAGCCTGCCAGGCCTCAGCACGGCTGGGCATCTGTGTGTAGAGGGGATAGGGGTGCTCACTGCATGGGATGCTGTGGGAGGAGAGAGGGGGCTTTGATGCCTTCTGGGAAAGGAGCTGAGGGTGCTGCAACATCCAGAGAAGGCTGCACCCCGCGAGACGTCTCAGGACCCAACAGGTTGATCTGTCTCTAGGGCCGTTGTATCATTCTCGTTAACTTATTTGGGATGGATAAAACTGCCATAATATTTTCCCCCAATTTTATTATTTGGAACTTTAACCAATGGAAATGGAACTTTCTTATTAGGGAGGATGGGATGAGGAGGGTAGGTGGGCTGGGAGGGGCTAACGTTCCAAGTTTCTGGCCAATAGAAACCCCCGTGCTGCCCTCTTGCTCTGGATGCTCAGAGGAAAATCTAGAAAATTTGGACATGGAAGAGGCAGACAGATTGAGAGACTTGCAAATGTCTGGGTGTTTGGTTAATAGGGGGCAGGGGGCAGAAACCCTGTCACATAAACATTAAGTCAACACTGGAGACCGAACATTTGTTAGGGATGTATCAGGGGATGGCTAGAAATTTGTTTTGTAAGGAAAAGAGTGTTAGGCTTACATTCAGCTTCAGAAGTCAGCAAGGTCGATTCATGATGCCCTCAGATGGCCTTTTCTGTGGCCTATATCTGAGCTGTAGGTTCCTGTCTCCATCTGCCAGGAGACAAGGCTCTTCCTGCCCTCTGCTTCATCGGAAACTGGCCCTGAGAGAGGCTCCACTGCCAGTCATTTACACGTTAGTGTGACCATGTCACTGTACTCTCTCCCAGAGAGGTCTGCCTTCCATGATTGAACTTCCCCATGAAATTGGGAAAATTGCTCTAAAAGGCATTTCAGCCCTCAAGGAGCAAGAAAGGAGTTTATTTTGATTAAAGGGACAGTGTTAGTTCCAATGTTGGCAGTTGCAAGTTAACCTAACTCAGCCCATAGTCAAAGGGGGAAATTACTGGCTCACCCTGGTGGGATGAAAGCTGAGGAGGCACCCAGATTTGGAGGAAGAACTGCGGGTGCTAGGCCTCAGGGAGCACAGGGGGCTCAGGCAGGCAGCTGGGGCTGCCCCTGCTTCCCTTTTGCACAGTGGCCTCCTCCTGTAGGCAGACACTCCATGTGGCAGAGGAGTAGTACTGTGACCTAGGTGTGAAGAGAAGAACTTTATGAACCTGATCTGGAGCAGTTTTAGATGGAGAAGCAGAGAGATGGGTGGAGTATAGATAGGAGAGGTCTAGAAACTCTGGTGTAAACTGGCTGCTGAGATTTTGATAAACAAAGAATGTATCTTACTCGTTGCCAGATGGAGAGTAGAGGCGGAATTGGGGGTTGGGGGGTGGGGAAAGGAATGGAGCTGGGGTAAAGCACAGAGCCACTTAGCGCTGGGTATGGGGCTCAGCCCCAAAGCAGCCTCTCCCGGACCTCTCCGATGTACCTGCTTCCATACCTGCTCTGGTTGTACCTGCTTCTATGGTCACCTGCCGCCATGGCCTGGCTCCTAGACCAGAGAGGGCCAGATTCACGTCTTATTGACTGTAGTCTCCATAGGGCCTAGCACAGATCATGCACACAGTAGGTGCTCATATTGTGTTTGTTGAATGAATGAACACAAGACCAAACAAACGGGCTGGACGGAGCTGTGGGCTGGCAGGAAGGATGTCTGGCTGGAGGTTAGCTAGCGAATTGCTGTACGACCTTTGCCTTGCTGGTCCTCATTAATCTCCATCTGCAGAGTCAAGTGAATGCTACTTTTTTTTTTTTTCGCAGTGGTTATCGCTTTAATTCTTTGTGAATGCTACTTTTTTGTTCACCCTCTGCTAGAACATTCCACAAGGATGTCTGAATTAAAGAGGACAGCTCCATGAAGTTTGCTTAATGTCTTACTTGCAGCATTTCTTGGAATTAGGCATTTAATATAAATGTTTGCATGCCTGTGCATATATGTATTTGAAGCAATGGCTCTCAGGCGTGTAGGTTCATATATCCCAACATCTGGGGTGGCCTTGGTGGGAGAGTCTTCCCCTTTACAGGGAGATGCCAATGGGAGCATGGATGTTACCCACACTGGTTTAAAGTCTAAGGGAGGCCCTTGGGGTGGAGGAGGGTTGGGTGCCTCATAGTGAACAGGAGCCGGAGTCTCCCCATAGAGGACAGGGAGAAGAGGCCACTTGGAGGCAGAGGAAACAATGATGGTGCTCAGTGGGTTAGGGAAGGGCTTCTACTTCCAATTTTGCCATACTACCCCACAACCACCCCAGGGCTGCCCCGCTCTGGAGTTCAAGCTTTCTGGCCCTAGAGATCTCTTTAGAGCCGCACTATGTGAGAGACCTTGTTGCAGTGACAGAAATGTTCTATGTGTGTGCTGTCCAACAGGGTAGCCATTAGCCACATGTGACTCTTGAGCACTTGAAGTGTGGTTAGTGCAAGTGAAGAGCTAAACTCTTAATTTAATTTAAATTCATTTAAAATGAAATAACTGTGTATGGCTAGTGGCTACTGCATGGATGGCACAGCTCTAGAAAATGGACTTCAGTTGTCCCAGTGGAAGCAGAGAGATGGAACTCAAAAAGGTTGGGGGTGTGTGTTGAACCTGCCGCTCCCAGCAGGAAGCTGGCCAGTCCTCAGCAGGACACGTGTCCTTCTGTCCTGCATTGAGATGGCGGTCCTGCTCAGCCTAGTCCATGGACACAGAATTGGCACAAATTGTTCACAGTGGGTTGGGCACGTGGCAGATGATTGCTAAGGGTGGTTCTTGATAGGAATTCCTGTGGAACTCTTATAGTTCTTCTTCCCCGCTGCGGAGCCTCAGGGTGACACAGCCGAAAACCAGCCCCCCATTTTGCTGACATGGAAAAGGAGCCTTAGTGAGGGAGGGAGGTCTGTTCACAGTCAGCCAGAAGCCAGCAGAAGGGAGCTATCATTACCGAGCGTTTGTTGCCTTACGGTTAAACCTTTCTTTAGCAATTCCACCAACATTCCTTCTGTGAACACTTCACAGAATGGAGGAGGAAGGGACCAGAAATGTAGTTTTCTTTGCCCAGACTCCAGTTCTTAGTCAGGAAAATACCCTGCAGGCTCTAGTCCTGTACCTCATACAAGTCCCTCTCTGATCCTCTTGTGTTCTGTTTCTTCTGCCCAGACACTTGCTGGTCCACCAGCAAGTTCACTGCGGCTGCCTCTTGGGCTCAGTTTGGACAGCCTACCTCTGAGAGCCCAGGCAGGGCGGCTGCCTGTACCTGCGTGCCCTGTGACATAGTGCCCTCATGTTGCCATACTGGGTGCCTGTTGGCCTCTCACCAGCCTTGAGTTCAGGACACCAAGGACTGTGCTGTCTTTCTCACTGTTGTCTCTCCAGCCTCTAACACCCGTGTTGGAATGGGGCTGGCCCAAACTAGGCAAGTTACTTAACCTCTCTGACCCAAGACAAAATGGGAGGAACGTACCAAATTCCTAGTGTTGGTAGAGGATAGTGAAATAAATATGCATGTCTCTTAGGCCTGACTGATAAATGTAAGTTCCCTTTTCTTATCTTCTTGTTTGGAAAACAAATATAGTCACAGAAAGGTAACTGATTGTGGAAGAAAGGTTGGCTGTCCCTCCAAGGATGCTGGCTGGGAGTCTAAAATGTCATAGGAATCACAGACCTTAGAACTTGAAAGGACGGTAAGGACTGCTTGGTGCCACTAAAACACCCCCTGAGCTGATGACACAGCAGAGGCGGGAGACCCAGAGAGTGGGGGCTGATGAGTGACCAGCACTCAGACCCTTCTCCTGCCCAGCGAGCCGATGGGGCTTCGCTAGAAGTGGGGTAACCAGAACGTTTCTTTTCAGAAACACTGTAGGCCAGTGCTTTTCAAATTGCTGGTGATTCATAGGCAGATCATGACATGAAGTTAGTAGCTTTGACCAGCATTAAAAAGAACAAAAGACGAGAATAGAAAATAGTACACTGCATGTCATTGCAGTTGAATGACACTTTTTGGGTTGTGAGAGGCTGGAGAGTGACTTTCACAAATTGAGGCGGATAGGGTGGGGACTCAGTGACCTGCCAGTTAGGCAACCTGAAGGAAAAGGGTGACCTGGGGAGGAGCCTCAGGGGAGTTTGCACTGTTCTGATGGTGAGTAAGGTGGTGTTGAAAAGGAGAGATTTGCAAAGGCCTCAGGGGGAGCAGCAATCATCTGGATGGAGACTTCTTCCCCAGCTGGCGCCACACAGAGGGTCCCTTATTGCCATGAAATGCCTCTTACAATGGTAACACCTTGCATTTATGGAGCTCGTTATATTTTTCAGAGTTGCCATTCATTTTTCATGAGACTTGGGAGGTGGAGGGTATGGTATCATTATCCTATTTCAGAGATGGGGAAACTGAGCGTCGGAGCAAGCAGAGTGACTGCAAGGTGCAGGACTTGGAGATTCAGACCTCCAAGCTTCCAAGTGGGTGCTCTTTCCATACCACAGAGTGAATGCTCTGTGTTCGCCCATTAGAATCACCTTAGCAGCTCCCCAAAAATCCAGTGCTTGCCTGCACTCTTCCTCAGACCATTAAAATAAAAATATGGGAGGGTAGGGAAGATGGGAAGGCGGGGCTGGGCATCAGTATTTTTAAAGATCCCTTTGGAGAGCCCAGTGCCTAGATAATGTTGGAAATCACAGCCTTAGTTGGGACCCACCTCCCAACCCCCGCAGCACTACTCGCCTCTGGGTCACTGCCTTATTTCTGGCCCTGGCTACAGAAACTGGGCCTGGCCCAATCTGGCCAAGCTGCCTGGGAGGTCCTGCACTCCTGGCTCAGATGGATGTCACCGTTGTTTTGCAGAGTAACTCCTCTAGGGAGCTGCCACCAGAGCCTAATCCTCCCAGCAGAAGTCTCCTGGGGCCCCCTGAGAGGAGGTGTGAGCAGGGAGATGGGGAGGCCGCTTCTGACAGACAGGAAGCAAACAGCTCAGAGGGTGGCAGGCTGCATTTTATTCATTGTTAATTTAAACACCCTTAAGTCCTCTCTTGGAGTACTGCTCAAAAAAAAAAAAAAATGTATTATTTAAGAAACCTTGCTGGCCTGCCCCGCATGCCCTACCCGCCCCTCCTGAGAGAACAGGTAGTGTAGAAAATGATTTGTAAAGCCGGTGGGAGCTTCCCTAGGGAGGACGGGGAGGGGAGGAGACTGGAAGAAAGGGGAAGAGGGGCTTGGGCCAGGTTAGTGCAGAAATCTCATTGCTTCTCAATGCATAACGAGACTGGCTAGGCGCAGGGCTGGGATGCTGCGCATGCCTGAAGGTGCCAGAGCTGCTCCAGGGGCAAGAGTCCAAGCCCCGAGGCCATGCTGAGCCGACCTGTGGTCTGGAATGGTTTCAGCAGCCCTTCCATCTCTTCCCACCCCCCAGAACAGAGCGAGCATGTTACACAACAGCCACTGCAACAAAGAAGCCCCCGCGCCTCTTTGGCACTCCGAAGTGCCCTAAGCAATCTGTCTACATGTGCTTTCCAGACAGTGTGCATGTGGAATTGTGCTTTTTGTTTATTAAGAATGTAAAACGTTACAGTAAGATGGAACCACCTGGCCCACAGCTCCTGTGGTCTCCGCCTCTGTGGGCTGCCATTTGCCTCGGTTGCCCAGAAGCTTCTCCTTTGGCCATGAGGGCTCAGTCACCCCTCACCCCAAAGCACTCAGGAGAAGAGCATCTGCTAGGATGCCTGACTGAGGGATGCAGGAGCCTGGGTAAATTTAGCAGCTATTTGCCAGGGCTTGGCTTGGGGTAGGACACTAGCTTCTGTGTAAAACACAAATTCATGCAAAGTGTCCATAAAACTTCCCCAAGGCAGAGAGGAATTTTCCAGGCTCTAGTAGATCTCCAGGGAGTTGAAAATGGGAAATCTTTCTTCTTAAAGTGGCCCAGGAAAGAAATTTTCCTTGGGGAATGGGACTTGTCCCTCTTTGTAAGGCTGGTGTGTGTGTGTGTGTGTGTGTGTGTGTGTGCGCGCGCGCGCGCGCGCACGCACGCGTGTGCATGTGTGTATGTGTGATGCTGTGATGTGTGATGCTCATGGGCAAATGGCCAGAACTGTCAGGCATTTTCCACAAGCTGAGGGCTCAAGACTGTCTGAGTCTTCTGCCTCCTTCATCAGGCAGGGAGGCTTTGTGTATAGTCAGAGGACAGGGGGGCCTGACCACCTGGCCTTATGAGCTAGCAAGGACCCTACGGGTCACTTCTTTACCTGCCTGCTCAGCTCCCAGAAGGCCTGGCTCTGTGAGGCCAAGACCCTGGGCTCTGTGAGGCCACAGCCAGATGGCAAGGGCTTCTTAAGAACTCATGCCATCTTTGCCCCACAATCCCAGTATTAGAGGGGTGAGCATGGGCCTGAGGTTCGGAAGTGACTCCTGGCATGACAAGGAGTAGTAGATTGCAGTGAGCAGAAAGCTGTGGGTCAAACTGGAGACTCTGCCTGATGGGAAAGGCCACAGCAGCTAAGAGAATGGAGCCCTTTCTTAGCCTGAGGTTCTGAAGAACATGCACCAAGGAAAAAGGTCCCCATTGACGTCACTGTTTCTGAAATGATGGGAGGACCCCACTGTTGCCATTCAGGGAGTTCTGGTTCTCAGTGCCTGTCCTCAAACAGGGTATCAAACACGCCATCCAGGTGTGGGTCTAGGCTCCATTAACCCCCTGACCTTGGGAGCCCGGCTTTTCCTGGGGAGCATTCCCCAGCATCTGAGGGAATGAGCCCTTCAGCCTGATGGGAACAACAATGTACTGAGATAGTGGGGGAAGCCAGGGAAGAGGGGCAAAAATGCACACGTGCCACTGGGTCCTGAGTGTCCGCTGGAGGACTGGTGTTTCTCTGGGAGATTGATGAGAGAGAAGGGTCCCTTCCCTGTTTCCTCAAATGATGTCTGCGATTCCTTCAGAAGCTTGCCCAAGCTGCCCACAGTCAAAACAGCTGCAGCAAGAGCAATTTAGGACAGACTCAAGGAAGCACTGCTGAGAAGACCTCCAAAGAAAGTTTTGAGTGTTGCTTCTCTGCAGGCAGGTCCTGCTTCCTCCTGTGGGGACAGGATTCTGTGCAGTAGTGTGTGCTAGTCATTGGGATCACCGGGGCACCTCTTTGGCCTGTCTAGCTGAAGGAACCTGAATGGCTCAGTCTTAAGCCTCCTGGGACTCACTTCCTCCAGGTTGACTGCTGTTTTGCCTGCTAATAAGTCCTCACCGTCTAGATGTCTCTATCGTGGGGATCTCTACTTTCACCTCTGAATGGCTCAGATCCCCAGGTTATTTCTCGTTGCCTAGGTGATACTTCTAATTGGATGCCTTTTAGTCATTTTCTGTTTTTTAAAGGGATAAATCTGACACTCTCATTTCTAGGTCCTGTGAGAGGGTCCTGCCCTAGAGAACAGGTGCATGCATCCCTGAAGGTTCTGTCCTTTGAGCGTGACCACAGCCGTCACTCAGGCAAGGGTGGGGTGCCCATGAGCTGGCCTGACTGACAGTCTCAGAGGATCCTGGAAGTGCCACTCTCTGGAAGCCTACCCTTCAGCATTTAGCAACACTGACCTCTCCCCTGGCCGCTCTACCTCACTGGCATCACCCCCAGATTAGCGCCTGTGTTTAAAAACCAATCCCAACCCAAATTAGAAATTATCCAAAGTAGCTGGAGAGTCACTCAGATCCCAACTCAATTTTTCCTTCCTGCCATGAACTAGAGAGGAAAGAGGAGGCTGACATTCAAGTGTGACTCTTAAAGGGGTGTGTGTGTGTGTGTGTGTGTGTGTGTGTGTGTTCGTTCCAGGCACATATGCTTCCCTCACTGCCAGCAAGGGAGATTCCACGGCCTTCTATAACTCTCAAGCAGACGGTGTGAGGTGTCCAGTGCTTTTTCTAAGGTTTCCCATCAGAAATTGTATATACGGTGGGCCACAGTGTGTCTGACTAGACTCTGGCATTTGTCCTTGGGATAGTGATCTTTTCAGGTGAGGAAATGGGCGGCAAACACGGGCCTCTGGTCTTCCTCTAGGTCAGTGACCCCTGTGTGGCAGAGGGTGATTCTGGGAGAAACTCCCCCAGCTGGAGGATCATCCAGGACAAAACTGGAATCCTAGCACTGCTTCCATCCACCCATTCCAGCAGCGCTCGCCTCCTGCCTCCAGCGCCACCTGTAACACAGACTGTGCCTGGAGGGAACGAATACACTTGGTCATCAAACAGGGTTTATAATGGAATGTGTTCCCAGAACGTCTAGAGCCCAACTGTCCGCCATTTGTAGGATGGCTCCCTCGGGTTTCTGGTGCTGCAGGCCCTGGTGCCCCAAGGGTGCACCTGGCACAGCCCCGATTCAGGTTGGGGGCTGCTCTCTGCACCCTCAGGCTCTCTAAAAGAGGAAACCGTTGAACTGTTAGATGGGAGTTAAGGGGAAAAAATTCACATTAACAATGTCTGAGAAGACTCAGACATTCCTGGTTAATGAGAACAAGCATTCTGGTGGATGATGCTGGTGACAGAAAGGAGGGTTGGGGGATTCCGAGATGCTCATGGAGCCTCAGCAGGCAGACGAAGCACAGCAGGGCTCCTCCAGCCCAGTGCTCCTCTCCCTGCCAGGGCCCAGGGTTTCCCTCATTAAAAGTAGCTGCCCCATGTGCTGTGCTAAGTGGACCAACTCCAGGCTGAGAAAGGCCAGCTAAGGCCCCTTACCACGGCAATTTCCAAATCAGGGAAATGTCACAGTCCGCAAGTTGGTGCTGTTTCATCTCATTGCATAATACTACACCATTCTTTGTGTGTAGCAGCTGTCCTATATATATACATCAGGAGGTAACAGATGGCTCTCCCCACCCCCACCTGTCAAAACTGTGACTATATCACTTCTGACGACCAGAAGGAATCTGCTAGGCTGGGCCAGCATTCTAAATGCTGCGGAGGTAATTCAGAGCCATGAAAAGTTGCACCATATGTTTTGGGGTTGCCGGCTGCTTATGTGCATGGGCACCGGGTTTAATGCCAATCTGCAAAATCCAGGGATGGCACTCTCCTCGCTACGGTATGCACCAGGTGAGGTCTGAGGTGCCTCTTTTTCTCTCCCTGGAGAATCTGCTGGGGGCCACAGTTCCCCAAGAGGGGACCCACAACGAAAACGGGCTCCCCCAAAACCTGCCCTTGATAACATCAGGCCTGGCCAAATAGTATTTCTTAAAAAAAAATTTTTTTTTTTTGGTTTCATTTTATTGGATAAAGATTAAGAAAGCGCCAGCGACTGAGAGAAGGAAAGCAAGCCACACCCGGTGGCACGCCAGCCTGGCGAGGGTCCCTGGCGCGGCGGGGCGGGCAGGCGGGCGGTGGTCTACCTGGAGGCGCTGGTCTCGGCCAGGCGGTTGTTCATGATGCCCAGCGCACCCACGCCACCCGAGAAGCCGTTCTGGCGCGTGTTGACGCACACACTGCGCGGGTAGCCGTTGGCCGTCTCGGACAGCTGCTTTTGCAGCAGCGCCAGCGACACCTTGTTGGAGGCCGTGAGGTCACGCATGGAGATAAGCTCACCCGACAGGCGGCGGCCCTCGGCGTCGCTGTCACCAGCTGCGGGGTCGACGCCGAGCGCGGCCAGGCGGCGGCGCAACCGGGAGCCTGGGGTGATCGCGTTGCGCCGGGCCAGAGGCGCGCCAGGCGCCGGGCAGCAACGCGCACAGCAGCGACAACTCAGCTTGCGCAGCATCCAGTTGAGCACCTGCTTGATGAGGATGGAGATGACATTGAAGAGTGAGTAGATGCAGCAAACGCCGAGTAGGATGAAGAGGAAGTTGCCCAGGCGGTAGAGCCCCTGATTCCGATAGGCGGCGTGCTGGCTGCTCACCAAGTCCCCGAAGCCAATGGTGCTGAAGGTAACAAAGCAGAAGTAGAGCGAGTCCACGTAGTCCCAGCCCTCCACGCTGGTGTACATGGCCGAGGCGCAGCAGGAGAGCAACACGGCGAACAGGCCCAGGATCAGCAGCACGTGGTACACCGAGGGCTTCCAGCCCGCCAAGCAGTCGGCCTCCGAAAGCGCCGAGCCGCGGCGGAAGGTGGTGGGCAGCAGGCCACTGCGGCGCAGCTGGCGCTCCCGGCAGGTGCGCATGATGAAAGCCAGCAGCGAGATGATGCGCTCCAGGAAAAGGTTGAAGAACAGGATGGTCCCAGCGCAGCCGAACAGCCCGTAGGCGATGAGGAAGGCCTTCCCACCCACCGTGGCGGGGGTGGTCATGCCGAAACCTGTGGAGAGAGGGCAAGGGTCACAGAAGTCCTGGGTGCGCAGGAGGTCCCTATCGGGCCAGTTGCTGTGCGTATACAGGTGATGACGTGGCTCCTATCTTGAGTGGTGACATCACTCAAGTGTAAGGGATAGAGTACTTGGACATTTCTCTCCCTTGGTGGCCCTAGACGTTGTTTCTGATTGTGGCAGCGAGTACACTGATGGAGGAGACATGGCCCTTCCTGCTGGGGATCTAGAAATCAAAATAGGTGGGGCAAATTCGTCACTAGGAAGGACTCATCAGGACACACAAAACAGAAACCGCTGTACAGGTACAAACCGCTGAAATACCTACAAAGCAAGTGTCACCTGCTCTCTCACCACTCGAATCAGTTTTTTAATGTAACCAGTGGCACACCTGGGCCTTGTTAGGATAGCATTCCATAAAGTCTTCATGGGATTTCTGGGGACCAGGTAGAGTGTGTTCAGTCCAGGTAGCTATATTCGATGGTCTCTGAAAAGGGGTTTATAAAATTAACAAAAGGATTGTTTGAGAATGAGTCCACAACCTTCAGAGTGAATGTGGCTTTGCCATGGAGTGTCAGCTCCTTCTTACCGAAAGACCACCATCACCCTTGCTCACATATGTGGCCAAGGGAGAGGTTTTGGCCCAGTGAGGACCTATGCTGCGTGTGTCTGAGGTCGCTTTTGTCATGGGAGGTCTGTTCTGTGCCTGGGCAGCTACTTATTGCTTTGAATTCTTATAATTAAGTCTTAACTTACCCACTTGTTCAATGCACAGTCTTTAAGGGAGATTCTTTATCAAATGATTTTTGCATAATTCTTGGCTTCCCACCAGTATGCTTGGCCCATGCCATCCAGGACAGCACAGACTGGCAGCTCTGTCCCTCCACACTGAGCTCAACCTGCAGCTGGCTTTAGTCTCTTTGTGGGACCCATGGTCGCCTAACTCTGGTTATGGGAAGGGTCTTAAGCTCCTGATAGGAAGATTCATTGCTGCTTGGAGTCTGAGCTGAAAATGGATCATCTGTCTGAGCAGCACCACGGCACCTTTCAACACCTCTGCAGCAAAAGGTCAGGGGCACTCCTGTTTAATTCATAACCAATGTCAAGAAGGCTACCTTTGGGCAGCTAGTGGGGTGGAGCCAGCCCTGGGAAGTGGGGAATAGGGCTTTCTTTCCTTTGGCTGTTTCTTAAAAGGATCAGAAAAAATACCTTTTCAGAGTAATTCCTTAAACCTGTGCGCTAATCATTCTCTAAAATCCCTGGAGGAAATGCCCACTTGCCTGACCATGGTTTTGATCTTATGCCTGATTTCAAGAAACTAAATGTATCAAAGCAAGCTCAACAATCTCACTAACAATGTTTCAATCAGCTAGTGATCTGCATAATGATTATTACAGACTTTTCAGATAACATAAATAAATATTAATAATAAAAAATTAAGTTTGTTAAATATTTGATCATTATCAATATTTAACTGTATTACAAATATTGTAAAATTAAATCCATAGTTTGTACTTTTAGTGTAGTAATTTTTCTTTCCTAACTTATCTCATTTCCACTATTTTACATTAAGATAAGCACTAAACAAAAGTGTCAGAATTTAAAAAAAACAGCTGTTTTAAAAACAAGGGTACAATGTAAGGAAATGGGTTTAAAAGGGGTATGCAAGTGCAAAAGGGTTGGGAACCGCTGGTCTAGGCCAATCAGGGTTACCCAGTCCCTTACCATGACTGGCTCAAGGATGGGAAGGCCTTAGTTAATGCACAGCATTTCTGTGGCTATAGAGATTGGCTTAGGAATGGTCAGGTGACCCCATTCAGGCCAATCAGATGAGAGAAATTTCTCAGACACTTTCTGGATTGAATACTTCTCACTTTTAAAACAGAACTGCCTTGGATGCGGAGCGAATAGGAGGTAGCCCCAGAGGTGGTTGGCAACCATCTGTGGCCATGAGAAGCAGTCAGCCTTAGAATGAAGCTGACACTATGGAAGGCTGAGTGGAGGTAGCCTGAAAGAAACAAGGCCTCAATGACCTTGTGAGCTGTCAAATCAAACTGGCCATGCTGTAACTGGTGTCAATGGTTAAAGGCCTGGGTAAGCAGCCTAGTGGCAAGGAAATAGTATCAGACTTGAACTTAGAGGTTTGGCTTCTGTTGTGGCCTCATTCAGCCAAGTGATTAAAGCAAGTCACTATGACTAACTCCTTCTGAGCTTTGATTTCTTCATCTGTAAAATGTGAACCTCCCAATGTAAACCTTCTTTGTGAATTTAATACAAGGGCTGTCCAGAAAGTATCCAGCCATGCAATCATTGTCGTTATATTGCCAAGGGCTGGATTTTTCCCGGACAGCCCTCGTACACTCTGCCAAATTGTGTTCCTCACCATGAGATAACAGACTTAATGGGGGTGAGGAGAAGTCCCATGATTTTTTTAAACTATGGGTTAAAATAAAATGAAACAAGTTTATTTACTACAGGACTTTTCATAGTGCTCACTGTGTTGTGATTTGTGAATCCAAGGAGGGTATGCTAACATCCAAGCGACTGGAGTGTATCAAAGAGTAATCTTTGGGAAATGCTGCACTCTACCCTCATGAAGAATTAAGGGCGAGACACTTAAAAACATGTACGAGGGTTTCCCTCATCTACACTTGCGGCACTGAAATGCCTGGTTCGTGGAATGTGCTTCAGCCAAGTTTATTGAGTGAATAAATAGACTCTCACGCTGCTTGTTTGGAGCAGTGATTCTCTGACTAGAATGCCCGGGACCTACCTGGAGATTTTGTTAGATTCTTGGGTGAGGCTCACAATTCTGCATTTCTAACATGGCCCCAGGTGATGTCACTGCAGCTGGTCCGTGAACTTTATTTTGAGTAGCAAACACAGATGACTTAGAGTATTAATTACCTCTTGGGGCCTGCCTTCACAATATTAGAAACCCCATGCCAGTAAGGGCCACATCATATTGGCTGTTTTGAAGTAGGCTGCCCAGGTTTGAATTCTAGGTCTATCATTCCCTAGCTGTGTGTCTTTGAGCAAATTAATTAACCTGTCTGTGCCTCAATTTCCTCATCTGTAAAATGGAGATAATAATATACCTACCTCAATATTTTTGTATTAAATTAATATATGCAAAACACTTAGAACAGTGCTTCATACATTAATAAGCCCTTAGTGAAGGTTTATTATTACTATTCTCAATCTTTCTACTCTATATAGTGAATGAAAAAACCTTATATAAATTAGGCACTAAAAGTTATTTGCTGGCTGAATGACTGACTGAAAGTAAAAATTTTAAGAACTTCTAAAGGTTGAGAGTTAAATATCAGAGAGAGTGGGGAAGCTGAGGTGTGAGGTCCGTGGGCAGGGGATGAGAAAGGAGGCATTAGGTTTGCCAGAAAAAATACAGGTCACCCAGTTAAATGTGAATTTCAGATAATGAATCATTTTTAGTGCATGCCCCATGTAATGTTTGGAACATACTTATACTAAAAAATGACTGTTTATCGGAAATTCAAATTTAACTGGGAGTCCTGTGTTTTTATTTGCTAAATCCAGCAATCCTGCCCATAAGCCCACTTGTCTGCTAGATACAGTCCTCTGAGAGGCCTTTGCCGACCCCATCTCACCTGTTCCTTCCTGAGTGCCTGCAGGGGGATTAACAGCCTCCCTGTAATAACCAAGGAGCCTGAAGCTCACTCTAGGCTGGGAGTTGCCCAAGGCCAGGTCGGCAGCCAGGCCTTCCAGTGCCCCGCCATCTCCAAACAGGGACCAGAGAGAGAGATGGGGGGTTGGCTGTGGGGTGGAGGGTGGGGTTCTTTCAGGCTGCTTTATGGCTAGAGCCCAGAGACTGACTCTCTGGGAGAGAGAGGGAGGCTCCTGGCCACACTCCATGGAGGAGGGCTGGACTTGAGAGAGCACGGGGCCAGAGAGACTTCCCTGGGATATGAGCCCCAGCTTTGGAACCCCAGGGCTACCTGTGTCATCCTTATCTAACTCACTCTCCAGGGAAGACAATCAAGCAGCCGGGATAAGCCTGGAAACTTTTGGGAGGGGTGGGTCTGGAAGAATGGCTGGGAGAAGTCATTCAGGCATCCAGTGAGAAATGAGGACATGGAGGGGATGATATATGGTAATAGTGTATCGAGTCCTCATTGTTTCCAGGCACTGTGCCAAGACTTCTCGTATATCAGTGCATTTCATCGTCACATCAACTCTGAAGCCCTGGGGTTCATTCATTGTAAGTCACAGCTTTTTCCTTGAATGTGAACATCCCTAAAAATCAGGATGCATCTTACAATCAATGACCTGGCATGGTTCATTTGATAGCATTTTAAATTCTTAATGGTATGCAATAATGGTGCATTTATAATTGATGGTGTCTTAGATTTGATGAATGACAGTGGGAATTTTTATTATCCCCAATTGCGAGATCAATAAACAGTTACATTTAATAGATAGAGACACTGAGGTTTAGTAATTTGCCCAGATCCCAGAACAATCAAGTGGCAGAGTCCAGATTTGATAGCTAGAGGGAGGAGCTTGCAATGTGATGAGAGAAAGTCAAATACACAAAAGAGCAGAAGTTAAAAAAAATTGGGGAGTTCCCTGATGGTGTAGTGGCTTAAGGCTTCGATGCTGGCGCTGTCAGCGCTGCGGCCTGGGTTCGATTCCCAGCCAGGGAGCTACCCATCTACCAAAAAGAAAAAAAAAAAAAGAAAGAAAGAAAAAGAAATAATTAAAAAAAAAAATTGGTTGCTTCTGGCTCGAGCAGCAGTTTTTTCATTCCAGCTAAACAACAGAATCACTTGGGAAACATAAAACCAAGGACTAGGTGCATGCAGACCAGCTTAGGTCAGAATCCACTGAGGTCCTCCTGGAGGAGTGACTGGGAAAGACTTATGGAAGAAGAGGTATTTGTGCCCAGTCTAGAAGGGTGGGTGGGATTTTGAGAAGGACGAAGTGGAGGCATGGCTTGAGAAAGGCACGCCCCGCTGGGAGAGTGCACGAGACCAGCTGTGTGTGGGGTTCAGCCTGGCTGGTTCCCACATGCAGCTCGATGCCTGGCCCACAGACAATGTGCAATAACTTGCCAGTGGAGTGGGTGAGCCTGTGGAATAAGGACAAGGCTGGGAGAACTTCTCTCCACTTCATACTGGGGCTGAACTTACAGGAGTTTGTGGGAGTGAGAGCATCACCTGGCACCTCTAGAAGCCTCTCCATCACCTGAGCCTAGAATCTGGCAACATGCTCTGCCTTCTAGAAGCTAACAAGCTCTGGAAACCCTTCAGTGGTGGAAGCTAAACTCAGCGAGTCTCCATTCCTGTAGAGTGGAGAGCAGATGATGGACGCAGAGGCTCTGGCATCAGACTACAGCACCTCCACGTGGGCAACGCGGAAATGTTACTTCTCCCTCTAAAAACTGCCTGATGACTGCCTACCTCGGAAGGCTGTTGTGAGGAGTAAATGAGGAGGTGCTTCCGACCTGCTTCCCGCAGGGCCTAGGACATGCTAAGTGCTCAAAACGCAGCACACTTAGTTGGGAAACACCATGGGCGAGGTGTGGCCCTTGCCTCACAGCAGAAATGAACCACAGTTTCACCTGACACAAGCTGTAGACAAGCCATGACTAGGAATTTGGGTGACAAGAGAGAGCTGCCCGCAAGACCAAACCAGCTATACCACTGTCCTCTCACCTCCCTGGGCCTCAGTTTCCTCACTGTTCCTGGTGAGTGGCAACACCCCCTCTGGGCTTGCTTCAGGCTCTGGGCCCTGAGCTGGGTGGGAGGCACCACCTTCTCCAACCCTAAAATTGAGTGTGGCAGTGGGGTAGGATACTGGAAAACAGGACTGTATGGAAAAGTTAATACTGTGGGATGCTCTATTTTTTGGCGTTTGCGGATTTGTCCATATTGCAAACTAGATGGACAGACAGCTCCCTGAGGGCTGCGAGCCTGCTTCACTTCGCTCCAGAGCGGCTTTGGGGTTGGACTCATACTGGATGCTCGATGACTCAGGCCAAGGAGGCACTGGCCAGCAAGACACACGGAAAAAATGGGCTCCTCTCCATTTCCCTGTTTGCTTTTGTCTTGTTCTCTGGGGGCCTTTTTGGGATGATCTATGTTTGATGAGAGCAGGAGAGCAGGTAGGGGTGGCTGAGAGGGCAGGGGAGCTAAGAGAAGAAGAGTGAACCCCATAGGCTGTAGGTGGTGATTTTTAACGTTAGGAAAGTAAATTTTGGTAAAGTACAAGCAATGGGCAAGTGACCCCAAGAATCAGCTTTGAACCATGGCACTGCTTTCTTCACCACGGGGCTGACTTGAACCTCCCCCCACACTGCGTTCATCTGTGGGATTAAGGTTTTCTCTCCTCACCAGAAATCATTCAGCAAAATGAGTTCTTAAAAGCTGGTTAACTAATCCTCCCTCCTGTAGCTCCTGCTTAACAACCTCTCTCAGGGAGCAGCTGTCAAGCTCAGGCCCCATGGGGCTGGCTGAAAGATGACTCATTTACATAAAGCCCATCCTCCATCCTGCCCCCAACCCCACAGATCTGTCCCTGTCTCCCTGATGACTAATACTTTCAGGGATGAGATCATCACCCCTCCTGCCCCCCCCCCCCCCCAAAAGAGCAGAGCCCTGGCCTTAGCCCAGAATTGGGGGGGAGGAAACGAAATCCAAGGCCAAGGAAGGCAGGGACAGTCCCTGATGGGACAGAGCCTTGGCCAAGAGCCTGGCTGGGGGCAGTGAGATGAGGAAAGCCCTGAGGCCTGCCCTGACCCCGTTCCTTGCTCCTGTAGTGCAGTGTCCCCACACAGGGCTGTGGTAGGGCACCGTCGCCTCTCTGAAGAGCAAACAGACGTGGAGAGAAGGCAGGTCCATCCAACTCAGCCTGGAAGTGTCAATACAATGTCAACTGAATTACATTTTACCTCAAACCATTCACTACAGAGAAGCAGATTTTTAAAAAGGGAGACCTATGGTGGTTCCTGTTCCAGAGTCTCCTGCTCCCACGTGGACAGTTTCAACTCTTCTCAGTCCATTCATTTTTTATACACCTGGAGAAGCACCCATGTGAATCTGAGGGCAGATGCAGGGAAAGGAGCTGAGCACCTGAGAAGCTAGATTCCCAGCCCTCTGGACAATTCCCCCAGGCCTGGGGTCCATTTCTCAGGTTCTGGGTCTGTCTATCCAAGGAGTTGTCCCAGCACTTGCCTCCTCCCCCCACCTCTTCTCACAGAAGGCAGCCTGGTTGGCTGCACCAGAGGAGTGAAAAAGATGAGGAGGCACGATGAAAATAAACCCACACTTTGAAGCTGTAGCCAGGGAAGTACTCTGGAGGGTCCCTGCAGAACCCCGGGACTGCCCTGCTGGCCTGCTGACATGTACCCTGCCCTATAGATCAACGAACTTAAGGATCTCTGTTAGGGCCTGGCTGGGTCAGGAGGGACTGGACTTGTGACCCCTGGACTGACGCTAAGGGGTGAGGTGGAGTCTGCTTCCTACTGCACATTTCTGCTCCCGGCTGCCTACAAGGAAGGGAGGTTGGTCCCTGGCTCAGAGGAAGTGAGGGGTGGAGGGGCTGGCTTTACGGAGCCCCTAGCCCATGCCCCACACTCTGCTGGTGCTTTCACAGGTGTATACCAAGAGCAACTCCTGGAGGGTAGGGGTCATGGTCATTACTCAAGTTAGGAAACCAAGGTTCAGAGAAGTAGTGAGTGAAAGAACACTACCAGCATGCAGGTCCAAACTCCACCCAAGTCTCTCTTTCCATTCCACTTCTTGAGGTCTGATTCAACCTTTGATTCAGAGAATGCAACAATAATTTTGCTCTGAAACACGGAACATACAAAAGACTATACCAAGCCGGAGACTTGACCAAAATACCTGCCTGAGTCTGTGGCATGAGTGCACCAGATCCCAAGTGACAGGAGATAGAGACTCGGGCTCAGCAGTGCAAACGCCCTTGTCCAAGGTCACAGAAAATGGCTCAATCAGGATCCCCACTCGGGTTTGCCCAACTCCAAGTCCCACTTCCTTCTACTCATCACCTTGCCTTTAGCCCCTGTCCGTATTCACACAGAGAGGCTCTGATGACCTGGGACCCAGACTCCCTGGTTTCTCCCTCCTTCAAATGGTGATACATGTAGAGTTCTGCACATTGTCCCAAGTCAATCAGATCACAGCACAGCGCTGCTGGGATTGCTCTCCTGCTCACACCACATTGAGCTCTTCATTGACAGGAGGATCTAGTTCCTTGGACCAGCATTCAGGGCCCTGACCCATTTTTCTAGCATCACCCTGCCTTTTGGAGCCTTCTTCTTCAGGCCCTCGGGTTCCCTCAATGACTTATTCACACACACACACACACACACACACACACACACTCATTTGCCAGGTATTTACTGAAAGGCTGCTCTGTGCCAGGCACTGTGGGGATACGAGCTGAGCAAGGCATGCAGAGCCCCAGCCTGCATGGAACCTAGTGTCCAAAAGCTGTAGCAGACACGTTCACTCACTGTTCCACACCAAGGTGTGTGGAACACCGCTTGCCTCCTTTTCTCTTCACCTACCCACATCTAGTTCATCACCTGGCAGCTCTTTCAGCTGCCCAGGCATTTAGCTATGTGCTACTTAGACAGCCCCAGAGCTTTAACTCTTAGAGTTATTCTGTGTTGTCTGGTTAGTAAGGATGCAACCCATGTCTTAGATGTCCTCTCACCCTCTACAAAGTAAGTGCTCATGGGACAGCTGCTAAAGTCCTGACAGAACTAGGAGTTTGTCTAGCAGTCACAAGCAGGTATTATACCAGAAATGTGCTTTCTGACTTAGCTTTAGTCAATTCATCTAACATGTTCTTGAGGCCTGCTATGTGCCAGGCATGGGGCTAGGAAAGGAATATGGTGATATATGATACTGTCCATGCCCTGCAGACAAAGGTCACCAGGAACACACCCACAGATGAACAAAATTGAGCATACTGACTCGTTGCAGCAAGGGAGACTGTGCCCCATAGGGACCTGTGGTATATCTAAGTCAGTGGGTAACAGAAAGGACTAATTTTGTATTTGGACTTGAGTTAGGTGATGTGGTGGAGGGATCAAGGAAGCAAGGCTCTGCACTGGATTGGATGCTGCCAGGGATCAGGAATAATTCTAAGGTTGGGTATCTTGATAATTCTCATGGAGTCGGATATTTCTTGCAGAGTTCTTTCAATCCTTTTGGTTCTATATTCCCTCTCTTCCTCTTTCTGAGCTGTTTCCATGTTCTGGTCTTCAATATCACTAATTCTTTCCTCCATCTGGTTGGTCCTGTTTCCTATGGCAGTTATTTCATTTCTCACTTCTTTTATGGTATTATTTATTTCTCGTATTTC